>BGPT01001495.1:98439-138545 GCA_003297045.1 Symbiodinium sp. clade C Y103
ACATAGACACACATTGTTCTGTCAAGTTCTGGCAGCTCCCGAGTTCATTCAAATGGCAACTAAACAAACCCATGAATCGGAATATGAAAATCCGACTATAAAACCACTTTCGCGAAGCTTTCGCGAGGATGCTTTTCGACTTGTCTTTCGCGCGGCTTTCGCCGAGCTTTCGCCATGTGTGTTTTAGCTTTCGCGGGCATAACTTAGTTTAAGCTCGCCTCTTATTCTCTACAAAACAATTTTGAACGCTGCTCATATGGTTACCATTAATTAATGTGAAATAACACCGAATGAACGTACTGAATTGTACAATGTGGGGGCCCCAAACATGATGTTTGTTGGTTTATAAACCCCATAAACTATAGTTACAAGGATCACAAACCATAGTTATTAAGTATTATTAGAGGTATAAGCTTAGCTATCTAGTGGGCCCTACTTTTTAGGGATTCAATGGGAATTAACCAACATAGGGACAACTCTCATATTCGCAAGGCAATGACATTTGAATCATAGGGTTTATAGAGGACTAACGGACAACAATAAAGATTTACTTTGAAGAAAATATAACATGGTGAGGTGTAGTGGGATAATCTTGGTTCGTACAGTATGTACTATCACGAGCCAACTAAAATGTGTCCCATTCCAATGGGAATATAATGGGAGATAATGAACCAAGTATAATCGATCCATATCTAATTATAGAAACAGAAATATGAGTCTGGGAGAGTTTTCCATGATCATGAAGACATAACATGAGTAACTAAACAGCGTAATTTTGGATACAGTGGGGACATATATTTTTCGAGAGTATACCCAGAAGACTTGTTCTAAATAGCGATTGATTGTGGATTGTCATCAGTATGGTGAGTAAAATTAGTCATGTGTCTTTCAAGGACACCCCATAAATGTAGCTCGAATCGCAGAAGCACAAAAACTCGCTGTTCCAACTATCCCTGTGCTTAAACTCCCTAACAGTGTTTAAGCCTTAAGCCGTACAAACTGACCATTCACCAGGAAGTTCCGAAAACATTTTTTCTGAACACATCGCCGCAAAGTCCACACCAAAGTGGCTGCGGCATCGGCGACTACGTGAAACTGGAAATCTCATCTCTCCAAATGATACGATGTGAGCAACCCAATGCCATAGATCTACCATTTGGTGATGGTTTTTACATCCCATTTATAGTGAAATTGGGGATGGTTTACTATTGAGTTTATCACAGAAAGAGAGTTTCTGAGTTGTACCAAACTTTCACATCCTGTCACCTTAAACCTGCAACACAACATACATAAGACAATAGGCAGCAACATGGTGACATACGGATACTCCTTACAGTTGGGAGACTGAGTCATACTGAGATTTTTGCATTTTGTGTACACTCCAGTAATCCAACACGGAAACAGCAGCGTTTTGGACATCATTTCCTGATCTTGATACAGTATGTGGACCCATCAAACTGATATCTTGTGGGCACTAAACCAAAAAAAAAATGGGATGAAGAACTTAGGGATACAAACTCCTATCAAAAAATGTGTAATGGCCAAAACATTGTGAATTGTTTATGATCATCTAACCCATATTGAGAATCCTGAACTAGTGGTTAAAACAAATCCTATGAAAAATGACTGATGACCATCCTCCAATATGGGAAAAACAACCTACGTTTTGACCCTAGCATACATGTCATCTTAAAGTGTTCAATTTCTGGAGGTATGGCGCTCTCTGCGCACCATGAGCCTTTTTGGGGTCTACAGCAAACAATCCTTGACCGTGAGCAGGATGCTCAATCCTGAGGTGCCGTCAGGACGAAAAAGGGTGTCGTCACATGATCCTACAAGTTACTAAATGGATACTATATGGGTGTATATGGCTATGAGTCAAAACCCTGGTACCTAGTGAACCTCAAAATAGCTGGTAAATGGATGTTCATCCCACTAAAATTGATGATAATAGGTTTTGAATGGTTTTGACCCATCCCCATATCAATAGGGTATACTTTTTGTTGGCACTTTTAACAGGGAAAATGATCATTAACTATCCAGTTTGGGGACACATTTCTTGTTCAGCTATGGCCCCTTGGTTTTCTCGGAGATATTGGGATAGGAAATGATTGCTGTCATACGGCAGCAGGGGGATAGAAAACGAATTTCAAGCACTTCGGCACCACATGAAATTCACAATCTCTGCTTTACATATCTCAATATCTCTAATCTATCACCAGTGGCTTTACTCAGAAACAACGCCTTACCCAGTCAAAATCACCACAGTTGTCCTTTGTCCTTCTGTACCTGACTGGCAATCATTATATCTCACAAGATCTCACAAGTACATAAAAGTACGTAGCACTATTTTCCTTTTTTTTTTTAAATGTTCATCCCCAAAAAATATTACTCAAATGGTATTCAGGGCCAAGTTGGGAAGCTCCTCACTATGATGAATGGATGAACGGATGAATAATCTCTCCGCCAAATGGACATGTTTCCCCTCATCATCCATTCACATACAGTATATATGTATTGTGTATATGTTGGTAGGTATATATTGTATTAACTACAATTGTAGGTTTGTTCATAATCTCCATTCAAGCAAGCTTAAACTCTTGTAGTTTAAATAACCATAGTTCACCAATTTGTGAAACAGCTTAAATAACAAAGTGGATAACCACCTTGTCCTAATACGACAGGAGCAGTGAATCGTGGGGTATAACCCAACATTAAGAGGTCAGACTGTCAAACAACAAATCCTGCAATGCACTGGATCAAACCATTAACCATTGACTGTTTGGTATTCCCAAATGGTTGAGGATGGGAATACAACATAGTCACAAATCCTACAAATGCATTGGTTGTATTCCCATCCTCAAACCAAACCCACCATTGACTGTTTGGTTGGCCGACCACGAACCATTGATCGTAAGTTGTAAACAACCTTACCAACCAAGTATGATAATTACAATATAGTTGGTAAGAATACCAAGTATGTTATCAATGGGATTATAACTACTGTGCTTAGTATGTTACTATTACAACTACCATTGGGATCATAACTACTACTAGGTAACCACATTATCTTGGATGGTAAGTTTGTTTACAACTACTATGATAATCCTAATGAAAGTGGCCGATATTGTTTACCAACCAAGCAATGTTACAATCCCCATGAACTAGGATGGTTTACAGTTATACAATTGTTCAAAATCCCATCAATGATGTCGTGATGTCTACCATAAAGCATGGTGACGTCTGAGTTTTTAATAATATGACCATTAAAAACAACAAACAACCATTCCAGGTTTAGTCCCACAAAAAAATCGTTTTGATAGTTAAATCACCTTTTTTTGGGTGGCACCATAGCTGAAGACACTGTAGTTAACCTATATTAACCTATTAACCATTCTGATTTTTGGATTGATATCCTCCATTCCCAGTCATCCGCCAAGCCTCCAAGTCATTGGGTTTGCGATGTTCATCCCTTTTCGTGAAACTCCAGTCATTGTTGTTATTAGTGGGATTTATTGGCTTCAACTATCAACTATCAACCATCCTTGGTTAAATCACTATTATTGGCCATTCGTATTGGTTAAATCAGCATTATTGGCTTAGTATTGGGTTAAACTATCAACCATTATGAAACACAGGTTTGTCATGGTTTGTCTGAAAATAAGGTACCCCCAAACCCTTAATCATCATTTTCCCAGTTGAATGGTCATTTGAGGAGTATATCCCATTTTCAGACATACCCAAACTAATGACAATGGTGAACAACTCACCAACACCATGTTAACCATGTTAATAATGACCACTATTCACTGTAGTCAAACCATGTTAAACCATATTCACCCAAGTCCTTCGCCAAGTCTCCCAACTCGAGTTGTTAGTATTGGCTTGATATCATAGGGATTCCCCTGTTGGATTATATAACTATCTAATCCCCAAACTAATCATCAACCAACTGGGGTCTAGCAGCCACTCCTCAAATACCCTCTGGTAAACTAACATAGCTATTGAAAATGGCCATATATAGTGGATTTTCCCATTAAATATGGTGATTTTCCATAGCTATGTTAGTTTACCAGAGGGTATCCCAAGTCTTGCGCCAAGTCTCCCAACTCCTCCTCCGTCTCCCAGGGCTGCCGAAGCCGCCGAAGCCGCGCGGGCTGCGGCTGTCCGTCCGCCGGCGGCTGCGGCTGCGCGGCGCGCCGTGCGGCAGAGCTGCGCGGCGGAGCCTGGGGGACCGGGAGGGCAAAACGTAGGGAGTTGAGAGGGGAAAAATGTGATTTAACCCACCAAAATTGGCATTTTCAATAGGGAAATGTGTGAAAAATTGGGGAAAAGTTTAATTTCAGCAGGAGGATGGGGGTTTCAGCAATTTCAGCCATAAAAGGTGCGATTCAACCACCCAGAATGAGGAGTTTCACCTATCAGACCTATCAAAACCAGGGAGTCCACCTACAAAAAGTTGTAAAACATGGGGAAAGAACATGGTAAATGGATGTAAATGGGATTTCATCAACCTTCATTTAACCAATGCCCCACAAAGTGGAGCACCCTGACAGGAACCCCTCAATGGCCGCCCCTCTCGACCTTGCTACAGAACAACTTCAAGGTGGGCCTCCCCAAGAGGGGGTTGACCATCCCATCCAACGAACTACAGTTCATCCATGTTAATCCAGTTGTAAACCTATAAAAAGCTAGCCAGCAAATTCAAGAAACTGAAGCCCCACATTGTATGGATCTGTCTGAAAATAAGGTACGCTACCCAGTCCACCCATTGGTTCATCATCATTTTCATATGAAGAAGTGGCTATAATTGGGGTATACCCACCATTTTCAGACACAGCTCCCACTGTCTCAAAACAGGTAACGGTGACTCCATAGGTCTTCGGAAGGACCTCCGAAAGCCCTAGCGTGAGCGATGCGGATGGGGGGAGGGTGTCTGAAAGACCTTTGAAACTTACTGGCTAGATGAGATGCACCAACAAAGATGGGATCTTACCAACAAAAAGTGGGGATGAATGGTAGAATTTGTCATTTTAGGCTGGGTGTTAATACAATGGATTTGCCCCTTCTTCGTTAGCCACTGGCGTTTCACCGAAATAGATGAGGGCTTTACATAAGCTAACTTTCGGATTTACGTAGATATGACTATCCCTAACAAGGTGTATAAACCAACTTATATAACTGGGGGGCATCACATTGCAGTGGTGATAAGATCAAAACCCTGGTACCTTGGTTCTCACATCAACATATTGTGGATAAACAAACGATCCTGCACAAGTTGTGAACTATTGGGAACTATGAAAAACTGTAAATCATGGGACATCAATGGGATTGTGCCCATCTACCCACTGGTGCATGATTTCGCAACCATCCACAGTAGCTTGGATTTCTGGATCTTCATCTCCCTCAAATGGGGTGATGAACCACCAATAATGGTTGGGTGTATTCAGGGGTACAGTAAAAAAAATCACCAACGACAATGTTTCCAAGAGCTGATGAACCTTCTGCTTAAAAAAATGCTGATAACATCGAATATGCTAGATTAGTATGTCATAAAGGAATGGAGGACCTGACAAGAATGTCATTGGTGTTTCAACCAATCTCCCCAAAATTACACCCCCAAGAGTGGTTGGGTTTATTGAGGGCTTGTTAATCACCAACAACAACTTTTGTAAGGGCTTCTTAACCTTATGTTCTTTCAGGGATCACCAAAGCGGTCTCCGCTCACTTCGGGGAAGCCTCAGGCACTGGTGGAGGAGGAGAGTCTTGTCTCCTTCTTCTGAAGTCTCCCTGGCTTTGCGGTTTTTTCATGTTGCCACAGCAATCTCTTCGAATCATCTGAGTAAATATGGTCCTAGCAATTTGCTGACTCGTAAGTAATTGGATATGACCAGGCTTGTAGTATTTATGTATTTCATCTGGATAATTATAACTATAGTATGTAATAATATGTCACTAAGCTGAAACTTGCGGGCGGCCATTTGGGGATGATTCACCTTACTAATGCATGATTCCAGTGAGGTCGCAGTGAGGCCAGAATCATTGGGTCGATTTAAGCAAGAACGTGCAGGAAACCACGGGAAATCACCATGCGAGTATGAGGTGCTTCTGCAAAGTTTCCATGCATACAAATCAAGTCTGAGGCAAAGAAAACACCAATCTGCTATATGTAATCTGCTATAAAAATGGCCAAACGCAAGTTCTTCGGAAAACAAAACAGGTGGCAAAGCATGGGACAAACAAAGCTCGTGCAAATCAATTCATCAGGTCTGAAATTATTTTATACCCTCGGCAAAATGATGTATAAATATGTGCCATAAATATGTACAAATCCACAATATAGTCATCTGTCAGATAGGTAACCAACTACAGTTCATAAGGTAAAATCACCCTAGTTACCTATGCTTGGATTTTCTTATCCATGTTAATTTGCTGGTAATTAAAAGTTGGTCAAATCCAAGAAATAACTTAAATTATTATATAAATGCATTGATTTTTCCCATGCACCCGACTGAGTCCATGTTGATCTCAAACCTAGGACTCAAATCTTGAGGTTCAGCTCATATCTGGCATTCAAAAAAGATCGACAATCTTCCTACTTCTATCGACCCTGTCATTCCGTGTTGGCATCTAAAAAATATAAGAACATGGTCAATCTTTGGCAGTCACCAAAAAACTATATCTTGCCGGTTGTGGTTATTCTCCATTTATAGCAAAAAACTAGAGGATAAAACGACCTGTCCAGTTGTGGATGAGAGTGGCCCTGCTGGCAGGGCAAACAAGGTACAGAAAAAATGGCTCAGTCCCGCCGACCGTGCAGACCTGGGTGTCCCAAAACGAAATCGCTAAGTTGGTCTAGTTTCACCCAATTAACCACAGTCATAAGTACCATAAACATCCATAAACCATAGTGAAATTGGATTTATATGCACCAACTTGGCGATTTTGTAAATGGGGGCCCCACTTTGTAGATCAAGTACTATATCCCAGTAATGTGGCTCTAAGGGGGACATGTCACTGTCATAATTTCCTCAACTGATCCATGTCAAACCTCTGGTGGTGGAGAGTCTTGTCTTCTCCTTCTGAAGTCTCCCTGGCACATGGCAAAGGCAACCAAATGGCTATGAGCCAAAACCGTGGTACCCGGATGGTAGCCTGAAATAGCTGGGATTTATGAATGTTCATTCCTCCAAATATTGTAAAAATTGGCTTTGACCCGTTCCCGGATACCAAATCGATTCAAATGGTGGCTTCACGGGGAAGAACTATCGGCTGCGCAGCTTTACTGATGTCAATAACCACAACAATAATGACGTCGTTGAACAAGTCTTTTATCACATGATTAAGAGGAAAACGGAAAGCGTGAATACAGAATTAATCGAAACGTCGTTAATTTCTTTAAAACGTAGATTGATTACTACAAAACGTAGTAACAGCCTAGTGTCGGTATATAAATCCCTATGAAAATGGATTGATGAACATCCCCTAAGAACTGGTATGCAATCCATCTTTTGACCATCGCTCACTGGGAAAAATCGCATCCTTCGCCGGTTTCCAAAGGTCGGTTGGTGAAACTCTCATCCTGATGACCTATCAAACACATGGACACCCTATGGAAACCTGAAAACTATGATGTAAAGATCATCTACCCTCTGGCCCTCTGGTAATTTGTTACATAGCTATTGAAAATGGCCCATTTATTGTGGATTTACCTACAAGTATGAACATAGGGATTTTCAATAGCTATGTTAAATTACCAGAGGGTATACAATCTTGGATTTATTTTCTTCTATCTTGCAGTACTTAGGGGGTTCCTTTGCATTGAACCAATCAAGATTATCTAGTGAATCAACCATTTACTCGTGTTTCTGGTTCTACCTTCAAGCACAAACCTAGGATCTCAATCCTTAACTTGTATATATAGTATCTAGTCATTCTCCCCAGTTATATGTTGGTCTGTAAACCCATTAACAAAAAACGCAGCTGCAAGTATCATAAATCATAATTGTTGGAGTTATATGCGCCAACCTAGCTATCGTTTGGGGACCCCATTTTGTAGATAATTCGCAGGTTTTTCCCAGAGAATGTCAGTGGGCTCACCCAGATCGTATTGTTGGTGGTTGGTATATCCCAATTATCTACCATTCCCATTATATCCACATGAAATGGATGATGTTAGATAACTAAACTCATGGGGTCTGGGGGGCGCTGTGGGGGGGCTTATGAACCTTATCATTTAAGGTCCTGAGAAGGCTGGATAAGGATAAGCCTTTATTAAGGGCTTATTAAGCCTTGTTAAGGACTTAATAAGCCTTATTAAGGGCTTATTAAAGGCTTATCCTTTAAGGCCTGATTCAGGGCTTATTCCCCAGGGATAGCTCAGCTTCCTTATCCAGTGCTTATCCAAATAGATGGGTGATGTAAGCCACAACCGGCAAAGGGCACAGCAGCGGGATTCAGTGATTTTGATGTGTGTTAATCATTTTTCCTCCACGTTGGCAATTTTGGGTATCTGGGGTGCTGAAGGGTCATTTTGGGCGGGCTATGCAGAATAGCTTGCAGAATCTCGCGTATCCAACCAAGGCTTATCCACTGCTTATCCTTAACCCCTGGATAAGCCTTTATTAAGCCCTTACTAAGCCCTTAACCAGCCCTTAACCCCCCAAACCCACCCCAAAATCCAGGTCAAGTCACTCTGGCACCTCACCTCTGAAACTGCAATGAACATCCAGAAACTCACCTTTCTTTTTGAAAATGATCATACTTGCTTATCCATGGCTTATCCATGGCCCCCTCCCCCACAGCCCCCCCAAGATCCCATGATAAGCACCAAATTTATCCCAATTCAGAATCAATATCACTACATTGCTCGCAAGTTAAGTTAAGTTAGGGTATGGTAAATCATCACTTTTTTTGAGTCTAAATATCTCCATTAATATTATATCTCTGTGCATCCTATAATCATCCCCATATCTTGGGTTTGTATTTCCATCATAACACTCCGAAATACCCAGGAACACATGATGAATCTTTGAAGTCAAAAACTGTCATCTTGTGCTCGTTACGGTTCTTTTCCATTCATTAGCCCCCCAAAAAAAAACTACAGGTGGTCCAACTACCCAGCTGGGGATGAACCTCATCATTGACCAACCTTAACCCAACTCAGAATACCACCTCCTGGTAGGAAGGGGAGTCCAATCTTCTTCTTCGAAAGTCTGCCTGGTCGAGGTGATTTTCACCGTTCTTCGAAAAATTGGGTGTGGCCACTACTAGTAGTCGTTGGTTATCCCATATTTTCCCACATGAAGTCCCATAAATATCCCATGAAATCACCATATTTAAAATTGGGGATTCAAACAAAACACCTCGAGATTCACCATGTTGCTAATGATTTTGATGCACATTTGGGAGAGTCATCCATGAAAATTCTAATTTTATGAAGAATCATGGATGATCAATGGCTTGGTTTGGGGGTTCAAACAACAGAAAACCATGTTGTTTAGTTGTTTTGGTCCCATTCGATGGATTGAGCCAAGGGAAAATCTATTGGAACGCAGGCTTTTACCCCAACCTTAAACTAATCCATTGAAACCAACCATCTAGAATTATGTTATGATGTACATAATGTAGAACTGTATAACCCATGAATAATGGGTTAACAAAAATGGTTCTTTGGTTGTCGCCGGTCGCCATACCGCGAGCGCACATCGGGTCATTCATAGCAGTGGCTGTGGTGAAATCAACAGGTCTGATGAGCTTCCACAAAACAACATGCGTACCCTCTGGTAAACATGACTATTGAAAATTCCCATTTTTAATGGATAAATCCACTATAAATGGCCACGTTCAATAGCTATGTTAAATTACCAGGTATCTTGCAGGATTCCGGGTGATTTCTCTTTCAACACGATGGGTTTTTTGATGTTTTTTGGGACAAACCCCATCGAATAAGAAATAAGAAACCGTGCGGAACAGCGTGGTGCAAGTCGATTGTTCCGTCCAAAATCCTTTTGCAAAAGGCTTGATAAATTTTGGCGTATCGAAGGACGGGAACCCACAAGTCTCTGTGAGCCTCATGGTTTGAAGGAGAGTCCTGTCTTCTCCTTCTGAAGTCTCCCTGACAGCGATGGCTAAGCAACGAAAGAAGACCAGAGATGCGCAAAAATGTCACAAAGCTTAGAACATTGAGGGTTTCATACTAGGGAGATGTAGATCAAATCGATTTAAATGGTGGCTTCATGTGGGCTTGACAAACAGGAAAACACTGTGAGAGCACAGATTCGTTCCATTTTTTCTTGACCCAACAGTTGTGGCAAGGTTTGAAGCAGGCTCTAATCCCATCCCCGAAATATCAAACACCATAGTATGATCCCAAATATGTGGTTTCATCCCCTACTAAAGCATATATTTCATCATATTTCTGGGAAGGAATTCTGTGGATTCCATGCTCCCTTCCATCTTTTCCAGACTCCGATCCTCAGGATTTGGCGGAGGAGAGTCCTGTCTTCTTCGTCTGAAGTCTCCCTGGGACGGCCAAAAAAGCAACCAGACATCGAAGTCCAATCACGCTGCGTGCAGACCAAGAAACATAAGTTCTGGGCATCTCATAACTTAATAACATTATATAATATATGGGAAACATCAGACACATTTTTGGAATTTCAACGAATTTTCAATAAACATATTTTAGAGATATGGGCATCTCTGCAACAATGAAACCCCAAATTCACATGGGTTAATTGGTAGTTTTTTCTCATTTCAGTTGGCCTGAATTGCGGCGCCCGGTCGGTAGAATGTGTGCTGATGTCTTGTAAAATAATTGAAGACACATATGTGGCAATTGGTTTCTGGATTTGCATTGCCCATACATACGGTACCAGCTGAGCATAGTATGGCAACAAAACATTTTCTTTTCAATACAGCTTTCAACTTCTGCATATAAACATACCCTATGGTAATCAAACATGGCAATGGAAAATCCACCATTTATTTATAGATGATTTTCCCATCAAAACCCGCCTCTATAGGGGAATTTCCGATTGCCACATTTGATTACAAGAGGGTACACAAAATTTTGGAAATGCAAACGTGTAGGCACGGCCAAGCGAAAGACAGGAACCACAAAAAAATGTGACATGTCCATGCAACATGGCCCTATTAAAATGGGGCGAACACCTCAATCCATCATAGGATCAGAATTCGCTGATCATGGCTGATCTCACTTTCAGCAGTCGGGCTTATCCCATACATGCGATCTATAAGTATAAATGGGTTATCCTACGTATTACTAACCGGTTCCCAATTTGGGTGATCCTCCAAGCAGCCCCTTTGGTGCCTCTGGGTTCGGTGGAGGAGAGTCCTGTCTTCTCCTTCTGAAGTCGCCCTGCCACAGCTGCGCAACCAAAGATCGATTCACATGACGTCATGCTGATGAGCAAAGAAATCTGTTCAGAGCATTCCAGAGCAAGGTTTACTGAAGTTGAGTTGTAGGTCAGAACACTCGATTGCCAAGAACAACTGCTATGCAGCTCGTGGCAATAGTGAAACTATAGATGTCCAAGTCCTCCATTTTTGCTGATTCATTTCTACCCATCTTCCAGAAAGACACCCAAATTTACCCAAATCACACCATCCTACATTGGCATCTCGAAACATATGTCATGTGACAAATCGCATACTTCTGCTTAGCACGCTATAGGTCTAATGCCAAGGTGGGATTAATAAACCCCCTAGTAATGGTTAATGTCAACCACTATTTGGGGAATCCTCCATGATTAATAAACCATGGTTTATTAACCCAGTCCTTCTGTCTCTTCCCCAGTTGGTGCCTCTAGGTTTGGTGGTGGAGACTCCTGTCTTCTCCTTCTGAAGTCTCCCTGGGGTCCCTGCGGCGGATTCCAATGGTATCATGGCGTGAATGTGGAACTTTGCTCCACTGCCACACACAGATCTTAATTTTCCCTGGAAATAGCGCAGTCCGATGCAACAGGAACCACAGCCTTACATAGGTCAGATCATGCCAAATAGGGTTGAACATAAAAAATAAAACCACCGACCAGCTAGTCATTTGTTGTTTTATAAAATCCGGTATTTTTCATGTACCCATTATATGTCCATGATTTACTGTTGCATACCCCTTAGATACCCATGATATTTCACGTGTTAGTGGTTTGATCCCCATTTGTTGATGGTTAAATCCCTATCTGTAGGTGGATGCAAAAAAACACTCGAACTTGCCTCTGGATTTGGTGGAGGAGAATCCTGTCTTCTCCTTCCCTGGGATGCGATCCAACCCATGGCTTCACTGTGTTAAACCTCGATTTGAAAGTCGAGGGGATGGCATTGCCAATTCCATATGGTTCAGGAATATTGAACCCCAAACATGGATGATCTAAAACTAAAAATGACCAATTCTGTGTGTCCTTGTACGGCCCCAATTTCCCAATTTGACTCAAAACCGTATTATAGAAAGCTTCTCACCTTTGCATTCCAAGTTTTGTGGTTTCAATCTCTGCTTACCATCTGATATATTAAGATGGATGTGGAAAATCCATGGCTTCCTGAGGAAAATTATCTGCACATCTGGGTAAATTATAATGATTCACTGACCTGAAATCTGTTTATAAGGTCTTTTGGGGATGAATTCCCCTTTGTTAAGCATCATTCTAGTGAGGGAGAACAGTGAGGTCCACATCTCAATGGCTTTTCTGTAAATTCTCCCTCCAATCCAATGAACATCTGTGTGAAATTACTGGAGGGTAGATGGGCCATAGACTTACTTAACTGCTTAGTACCTCATGTGTCCTGAAAAAGCTGGGCGTTTCGGGAAACATGGGAAACCTTCGCATCCAATGGTGTACCGGTGCAAACCCATGAAATTACCATATCTATTGGCATGAACATCCAGCTATACCAGCTATTTAGGGTACTTAGGGTACTTAGGGTCCCAGGTTTTGACTCATGGTCATTTAAACTGCCATGTGGTATCTGCAATTGGAGAAAATATAGTGTAAACCACATTATCTTATGGAGTAAGATAATGAAAGATACATATTGGTAAAATCCTATGAAGGAAATATCCCATTTTTTTTCCGAGCAAATCCATATCATCTGGCTGGTCGTCCCATGAACATATCCCTTCACATCCCCAGTATGGTTGGTTTATAATCCCTTTTGTGGCAACAAAAACACTGCTTGGCCAAGGTTTACGTACAAGGTCGTGCCCCCCCAGTTCTGTTAAGTTCTGTTTGTCGGACTTTAACCCCATTGACTAGATAGTTATTGTCACCATAAAGAAAGGCTACTTAACCATACTTGACCTAGTCATTTGAACCAACTTAGTTCACTATATGGCATCTCTTTGTGAAACTAATCGCCCAGTTGTCAATGAATTCCCCATTGAAAACACTGACTTATGGGTAATTTTCCATTGCCATGTTACTGTTTTTTTTTTTGGAACAAAACCGGGATTCATCCATGATTACTTTCTGATTTTACAATATTTGATATTTCACCAGTATTTGTTAGATCATGTTAGATCGATTTTCCTCTTCATTGACCCAACGAGTTCCCAACTCGCCCAGCCCATAGTGCTCCATCACCAGTTCCCTCAATTTCGCCGCCTCGGCGATCGCAGGTGGAGACTCAAATCTTCTTCGTCGCTCCTGTGGAGCCTGCGGAACAGTGTCTTGGTGGCTGGACTTTTCCACGTCTGGCCGGTGATTTTGATGTGAGTTGTTGAAAAAATAGCGTCCCCCCCCATTTGAGTCAGTTGGTGCGTCATTTCCCTATGAAACTGGCCATATATATATATATATATATCTTTGACTGAACAATTTGTACCCCAAATTTTGATGGTTTAACATGTTGCCATCATATTCCCTTCAAATCCCCATTGATATTTCACTCAATCACCATTCCACAACCCCAGATAGTATATGGCTTATGGTCATCCATCCCTTTTCATGGGAATCCTGAACCAATGGATATATACATATATACAATATATAAATATACATCCCTATGAACATGGATTGATCTGGGCAAATTATAATATTCCGCAGGTCATGGGTTATTTTCATTATTTTACATTATTTGATGTTATTTTATGTTATTTTACGCCGCTAAATTAAGTGAGGTCGTTTGAATTACCAAAAGAAGGGTGAAGTCTGGCATGTGCGCTTGGTGAGCTTCTCGTAGATTCAGAGTGGGCAAACAGGGGGACATTGGCAAACCCTCTAGGAGTGAGCGTTTCTCTTTGGTAAGAAGCATGCCAGTGGCCCCAATGGCCCCAATCATCTCGCTCCACTCATCTTCAAGAAGCTCAAACACTGGAGCCGGCACAGCTGGGGATGGGCGGTAAACCAGGAGCTTCTGCAGGAATGATTGGTGCGGTCATGGGCACAGCCAAACGCGTCGGGGCATCTGGCCCAAGCTGGCACGAAGCATAGCTGCCAGGTCCTGCATGACCTGCTGATTAGGCCCCGCTACATTTGTCGTGTGCCATGGGATCAAGTCCACCTGAGGATTGGGTGGCACTCCTGAAAGCTAAGGAAATCATTGGTGCAACCTCTTCTGACCTGACAGGGTTCATGCAAGGACGTGCCAATGTGTTGGTGGGAGAATGTGAGCAGATCCTGGAATCGAGACTTTGGACAGCCACGCAATTCATTCCATCAGGAATGCCCGCAGGGGCAGCAATCCACGACTTTTGGGTCTGGGACGAAATGAAACCTATGGGATGTATCACCCTCAAGTGGGATTTGTCAGAACAACCTTGCCGCAACCAGCTCTACTGGTGCTTTGATGTGATCAATGCAGATGTGACTGAAGATTCATGGGACTATTGTTGTGATTCCGAAACGATGGTTGTCCCCTTTCACTGGAAAGAACATGATCATTTCCGCATGCTCTCTATGTTTGGAGGTGGATTTGGTGGATGGTCATATGCGTTGTCACACCTTGTAGGTTTCCATGATGTTCGAGCACAGGTAGTCATGCTAGAATCTGATATGATGGCATGTGTCAACTACTGTTTGAACCATGGTGTACCACTTCTCAATGGGTATTTTCAGATGCCACATGATTTGATGGACCGTTTGCATACAGGTTGTGCCATTCACACTTCGGTTGCATCCGATCATTGGATTCCGCCAATTGCAGCATGGCCCCCGAATTTGGTGACCATATCATCGCCATGCCCTCCGTGGTCCAGTGCATCCGTAGGAAAGGGTTTAACCACAGCAGACGGCCTTTTGCTTCCGGAGAGGGTGGGTACAAAGGCTCAAAACGATCATGTTTCATCATTTTTCCAGCCTGAAAAAGTCATACCAAGATGTTGACTCAATGTTCACCATGTTTTAGTCTTGGGGTACCGGGTATCCATATTATATTCTAAAAAAGCCATCAAAACAGCCATCAAAATTCCAGAGCCTCCGGCGATGGAGACCCGGCTTGTCGACGACGCAAGAGTTTGTCCACCTGCGGGATCCAAGACATCAACGTTTTTGGTGGTTGAAATCCATGAGAAATCCATGAGAAGTCCATAGGGGGAATCAGTGGGAAATCGACAAATCGTGGTTTGGCCATGAAACATAGCCATATATAGCCATGGAAAATGGCCCGTTCATGGATGATTTATGATGATTTACCTATTATAAATGATGATTTTCCATGGCTACGTTAAATAAGCAAAGACTTAACCACTCTTAACTAGGATTTACAAAAAGGCCCAGGCTAGCAAATAACCATCAAACCATCATTAAATCCCATGAAATCATCATAAAATCCCAGAAAACCACCAAAAAATCACCAAAAAATCACCATGTTTGCTGTTCAAAAATATCCACCCTCCAGGTCCTTTCCGTCGCCTTACTGGCGCCAGAGCTCTCCCCGAAGCCGCGCGTCGACGACGGCTCAGTGGAGCCCGGCGGCGCGCCGACGCCGAAGCCCAGCGGGGAGGTGTTGACTTCGGGCAGCGGCACCGGCAACGAGGCGATCTTGGCGGTTGAGGTGACATTGAACGAACGACATGGGTTGACCGTCATGAATTCTACCAGTACCATAATATGATTTCACTATATAATTATAGAAGTATGGGTGTGGTTGTGGTTATTTGATGGGATTTGCCTATAATCATCCATTGGGATTTTCCATTATAAACAAACCATTTTGGGATCCCCCATTTATGGAAATCCCCCATTATATATTTATATAGATAGATAGATTAGATAGATAGATAGGACAGATAGGACAGATAGCATAGATAGGATAGAATAGGATAGGATAGGACAGGACAGGACAGGATAGACAGATAATGATAGATACAATATAGATACATACGAAATGGTACCCTCTGGTTATTTAACATAGCCATGGAAAATGGCTCATGTTCGATGATTTTCCCAGCTAGAAACCTCCATTTACATGGGATTTTCCATGGCTATGTTAAATAATCAAATGGTATATATATATATATATTATATATAGCTCAACTCCCACCGCACCAGCCCAGGCACGGTTCCCTTTGCGGCCGCCGCCAGCAACGCGGAACTTTTCATCCTCTCGGCGCCCACAGCCACGTCGTGTGACCTGGGGAAATCCATGGGGAAGTGTTGGTTTTGAGCATGAAATATCAGGATTTCACCATTGGTTACTGGGATTTATAAAGGCTAATACCCTCTGGTGAACTAACATAGCTATGGAAAATCACCATTTTTAATGGGAAAATCCACTATAAATGGCCATTTTCAATAGCTATGTTAGTTTACCAGTTACTGGGGGGATCATCGTCCGCACAGCCCACCATTCTGTGCAACTTGTCAAAGCTGACATAATATGCAATGTGTTAACTTCTAATTCCGTAGTAAATCCCAGTAAATGTTCAATCTTTTGAATTATATAGCAATATATATATATATATCAATCCCATCCCCCAAATGATGAGTTCATTCTCCCCATCAGAAACCCTGGCGGACTTGATAATTGGATAAGGGGCCCAGTCATAGGGATGTTATCTGAGACTGCGAAGGAGTCCGAAGCAACACGTTTTCAACATGTCCATTTGGTGTTTGCTAAACTTGTGGATAGTGAATCCAACGTTGGCAACCCTTGTGGAATGTGTTGTATGATAAAGATTCAAAACTGATTTAAACATCTAAATTGAACCCAGCTACTAACTGGGATAACCCCCTGGTGGTTCACTTGGGCTGTAATCCCATCTGGTCCCAAGTGGTTTCATCCCCTATTGGGGGGTCTTCAAGGGGTGAACAGGGAATGGGATCCATCAACTTATTAGCTATAATTCCCATGAACATGCCACTAAATCCTGGAAATAAAATGCCACCATGTGGTTCATAAACCCCATCACCATCAACTATGGTTATAAGTTATAAGTATCATAAACGTCATAAACCATAGTTATTGCAGTCTCAAACCAACCTTGCTATCAGGGGGCCCCACATTGCAGAGATGAACAACCAAGTGCTAAACATCAAAACTTGCAGGGTCGAGACCGACCAACGATCATCCCTGGGCTGTCGAACCATCGGCATTTGTCACCCCAGGTGCATGTACCTGGGACGGCCGCCAGTAGAGATCCAGGGTCATGCATAACCAATAGATGCTAAAGTGGATGTAACATGATAGAAACCGTGATATCCAGTAGATAGATCATGCTAGTCCCGATGAAACCACTTGATTACCGTTCAACCAGCTATAGTAACCCCGCACACAGCAATCAGCCTGGGCTTTGACCATTGTTCTCTTCATGATTGGTGACGAAGACCAAGGTATCAAACCAGTTGCAAGTTTCTCAGTACAATCACAGAACTTTGGATGATTTACTACAAAGAAATGTATGGTTTCATTCAGATGGACTGCAATCGTATTGAATACCTGACGCAGGAAACATCATGAACCACACTTGCGGCTGCAGTTAATGCTACTTTCATGGGTATCATGATGGTGAGTTAACCTCCATATGTTGGGATATGGGACCCATATATATATATAATATAACTATGATGAAATATATCCACTTGAGACTGGAACTGCACACTTATAGCTATGGTTTATGGTTAATATGACTATAATCAGTGGGGTCCGTAGGAAGCAACTAACATCACTTGGGAGCCTAACCCTGTATCCACCAAACCCATGCCGCTAGGATGCAAAAAGTCACTGCTAGACAACATTCGAACACATTCGAAAATAACGAAAATCGTTGGGTTTTGAATCTGTAAAACAACCATATATCAAACTATATCAACATATCCTGGGTTGTTGGACTTAGATCGATTTAGATACTAAGTATATACTTCAATTCTGTCTCTCACATCGGTATTGTTGCTTATATGATTAGTTACAATATGTACATATCCCATTGTATCCCTAAGTTTGTTGCGTTTACACCACCATTTTTGTTGGTGTTGGTGATATTCCTCAACATTTCTTTGCGTTTGGAGGTACCATCACTGTTATGATCCATCATTTTGTCTTGATACTTATTGGTTATCTTTGTCTGGCCGTCTGGCCTGCGCGGTAGTTGAAGCACAACTGGTTGGGGTTCAGCTCTTTCCTGGGCGCGTTTTCAGGTGCGGAACTCTGCTGGAAGACCTATGGTGATGTTTGTTGGTAAACCACAATGAACCCATGAATACAGCAGTTCTAGGTATAAGGATCATAAAATATCATAAACTGTAGTGAAATTTGAAGTATGTTTGCTATCTGTTTTGATTCATGAATGGTTGATGATAAGGATCATATAATGACGATTGATGATGATCAAGGTTTATGATGTTCAATGTGGGGCGCCCCGTTTACGATAGCTAAGTTGGTGAAAATAACTCCGATAGCTTCAAAATGGAAAGATTATCTAAAGAAGGAGGATGTTCCACGGCCAGGTTTGGGGCACCGGGCATACGTCCAATTCCGACTGTCTGGTTTCCACCATCCACTCCTGCTCCAGCTCTACTGGATGAGATCCAACTCCAGCAGATGAGACGGGCATGCCTGGACACTCACAGCACTTGAGAATGTAATACCAAGTCTCTGAAGCAGCGACATTGAATTCCAATGTTGCTGTCATTGCAGTGACAGGTGGCCGCAGCACAAATTGGTTCCTTCACTGCGATCAATTCCACATCACGTGGGCCGATGGGCGCCAACATCCCGAGTAGAGCTGGAAAAACAGAACTGTTTCACGACGCCTTGCTCTGGGCACCCCCGAACGCATCGAAGGTTCTGAGGGGTTCTGAGGGGTGGCTATTAGGTGGGGGAATATGAGGGAATACCGGATTACACTAAAGTCTTCAACAATGCAAAGCAACAAGCAACCAACTTTCGAAAGCAGCAGCTCTTACAAATTGCTACAAATTGCATTTCAAAATCCCACAGTTTATGATGATCATTGCCCCCATCAATTGAACGGCAATGTTGCAGAGTTTTCTCACATTCCAAGCAGTGGATTCATTATCCAGTTAGTGAGAACTCTGCCTCTGAGACGTACTCCTGGTAATTTCAGTTTGCCATGGAAATGGCCCTTTAGTTTGATGCTTTACCCACTCAATTGTCAGAGGGTAAATGGCGCGTCACCATCTCCAATCTTTCCGTGATTCTTTATCATTGTTCCTGTTGAAAATGCCAGAATTTGGGGTGTACATGGGTATACTCCCTTTTCAGATGTTGGTCATCATACATGTATCCCATGAAATAGCCGTTGTGATTATTTTTTTTTACTATACCCCCACATTGTCTATATGAAATTGGTGGTTATATCATCATTGAAACCCAGATTTATCCCATGATGTTCTAATCTTTGACGGTTCAACTCATATTTTTGGTGGTGAACTCCCATTGAAGTACCAATAAAGCAAAGAAGTATCTCATTATTGTTCAATTTCCTTTGGAACAATCTATTCTTCTGGTGGTCAAATCTGGTGGTTAAATCTTGTTGTATGACCATTAAAACTTAAAACTGACATCTGGGCATGGTTCAAAACAATTATATCCTGATAAACCTCAAAATAGTTTGTGAATGGATGTTCATCGCAACAAAATACTATAAATTCAAAGTAATTCAAAATTCCCATTTATCCCTGTAAATTCACAATGTTCCATCAATATTCTATACATATTTGTTTCATTAATAGTACCATCAAAATTCTCGTCAAAATCCCTCTGAATTGGTTGATGGTTGCTGGTTGTTATCCTATTTCTCTCACATGTTTGATTGTTTCTTATCCCTATTTTTGCTTGTTATATCCCGATTGTGTGAATCATTACAAATACCATCTATTAAAATCCCCCGAACATCCAATCTCAATTCAAAAAAACGTGAATCACCTTCCATGAGAATTCCGTGAATATCCCCTAAAATGTCATTACAATTACACAATCCATGTATCTGGGTGTGCCTGAAGCTAGGGAACCCCCAATTCCAATGGATTATCATTATCCCATATTTTCCCTATCAAGATTGTTTATTTGTGAGTATCTCCGAATATGGGTGTGTCTGAAAATAGGGTATATCCCCAATTATAGCCAGTAAAAAGGGATAATGATCATTAACCATTGGTTGTAGGGGTACACTATTTTCAGAAAAACCCATATAGATATTCCATGATCTTCCCATATCCATGTTTTTTTTCCAAATGGCCTCGGCCGAGGGACTGGATGTCTCCCAACTTCACCACCAGCAAGCCCGAAGGATTGCGCGCTTTGGATAGGTCCCTGACGAGAAAGATTTCGCGCTTGCGCGTTGAGAAAAAATCGGAAAAAGGGGGGTGGAACCAAAGTACCCAACTCACCAACTCCGAACTCGTAACAGTCCCCGCCATGCTCCATGGAGGTAATTCACAGATCGCAACTGGATTAGTTCCACAACTACTCTGCAAAGTGGGGCCAACCAGTTGTGTCTGTTGGTTTTTGTTTACCCTTCTGGCTAGCTGGATATATCCACCATTAGCTTCCCATTTGGTCACCACCTGCGGTCAGGATCCATGGTCAGTCTTTATATAAATCTGTCTGTTTGATGATTAGCTACCATTCCCTATGGTTATATTCCCATTGAAAGAGCCAAAAATTGGTGGGACACAGCCATACAGCCTCGACAATCCACGATTTCATAGGCTATATATAAATCACCATGTCTATTGCTTCTTCATCCTCATCTTTTGTTTGAAACAGTACCTAAGCACCACATCATGCTCGGATGTGAAGATATATACCCTCTGGTAAACTAACATAGCTATTGAACATTGCCATTTATAGTGGATTTTCCCATTAAAAATAGCGATTTTCCATAGTTTTTTGTATGTTTACCAGAGGGTAACCATAGTTATAGGGGCCCCATCTGCCGACTCATGGCGTGTACCCATCAGAATAACCTCAAGAGCACCCCCAAGTCTTGTCCTCGCGCATGAACCACCCAGTTCGACCGGAATCATACCATAGTTATACCGTTATACCATACGGACGATACGTAAACCCAACCTATGGTAACCTCACAGGTAGATCCATAACCCGTTTATCATCGTGGTATTTTCCCACCACTTGGATCATACCACTTGGTAAGTGGTTAGGGTTATCCCATTGAAAAAGCTGGGCGAAATAACCATCCCCGGGTTACGAGTCCCAGTTTTACGAGCCGATGGACTTTTTTCTCCAAATAGATTGGACGTTTAACATTCCCATATACTCCATGGTGCTGGAAGATTTACCTACATTTGTGCCATTAGTTATAGGGTAAATGTTGGTCAATATTCCAACACCATGGAGCATATGGGAATGGCATGGTGCTCATGGCGCCAAAAAACGCATGGCCTGTTCATTTCGGCCAGGTCTTGTCTCCATTCCTGGTCTTGTCGCTTCCGCAGGGTGTCCATGACCTTCGTCTGGAGTCCTCAACAAGTCACAACGGAGGCATCAATGGACCGACGAAAAATGGGGATGGTAAGTATTTGAAAATGATGTTATGTAAACATGGGATTGATAGTCATATTTGTATGATATAACATGTTTTCTTGACTGCCCACATTAAGTCATGTATACAAGTATCAATCGTTGGGATTGAATCAACCAAAGCTGAGGATTGATATTATAAACGTATAAACTATTTGTGCTAAGTTAGTTGAAGGAACTCCAATTTCACTGTTGGGTTTATGAGGTTTTGTCAAACTAGTTCATGGGGATTATAAACCAACAAACATAACTGCAGGACTTGTAGCTAAACCATTCTGTGGCACACTATGATTGAATCATTCCAATATGAAGGATTTTGAACAACCATCCAAAAAGGGTACATCTCCTAACATTGAACCCCAGAGACGCGATTCCAAACATGATTTGATCATTTACTACTGCAAAGTGGGGCCCCCAAACGATAGCTAAGTTGGTGAACATAACTCCAATATCTATGGTGTATGGTACTTTGAACATGAGGTCTATAAACCAACACACATGACAAAGGTGGGGCCCACATTATGGATCTCATATGGTAAACTTCAAGTTTGCTCGCCTTCACCTAAAATCTCGCTTAGTGAGCCGCCTGATGGTCTTCACAATGAATATCACTGGGGATAGTCTTGAAATTGAAAGAGACATCTACCCTCCCGTAATTTCACAATTTGCTTTGGAAAATGGCCCATGAAAGAGGATTTGCCTGTGGAGCATGATGTTATTCCTTAGCTATGCTAAATGACCAGGAGATATCTAAAAACTACCATCAACCAGCTGTTGACAACCCCAAGCATCGCTGCGTTGTTAAGTCCGCGGAATCAAACTACTCTTGACCTCTATATCCCCCTATCCAAACGAATCAATCTGCTAAGGTGGAGAGCCCTAAATAGCCAAGTTGCTTTCATTAGAGTTTATGGTACTCAACTACAACATGTCATAACAAATGGTTTGTAGTTAGATAGGATTATAGACCCACTTCCAACTGGACGTGGACACCTATAGTGCGATATCAAATATCCTCCCTACAAGTTGCAACACCATTGAAATAACCAGTTCCCCCACAACTAATCCCCGCCAGAAACCCTGGTTGAGTCACGGTTCTGTCTATTTTCGGGCCCTTTGGTAAAAGGGTGGGACGGATTGAAAGCCAATCAATTCACTAAGTCTTGCTCCCCAAAGATATGTAAGACCTGGCTCTCCATATTAGCCACCACCTTGTGCCTTCGGACTCTGATGAGCAGTGTCAAAAACCTGGTTTCGAACTGGTTCTACTGGTTTGTGTCTAGCTATTCCAAAAATGGATTGTTGTCTGATCCCGTTTTCAACAAGTTAGGAGAACCCCAATATGTAGGGTTCCTTAAATGGGGGTACCCCCAAGTCATCCATTTTAGTACGTCGGATTTTCCATTATAAACCATCCATTTTGGATCATTTTGGGATACCTCCATTGTAGCCTCCGTATGAACAATAAACCAATTGTTTTTTGTTGACACTACTCAGATCTTCCAACCAAAAAACACCGCGTCCAAGCAACGGTCTGCCAAACCAAAGCGAGCACAAAAGGCCTGCCCGGAGCAGGAGCTACGTCCCGAAATTCTTCATGTCTGCGCGTTGAAACAGCCTATACCCTTCGGTATCATCAAACGTAGTTAGCTTGGACATCCTTTATGAATAAAGGTTATACTGGGAAAATCATTGGAACATCTGGGGAAATCTCCTATAAAGGAAGGTTTACCCTCTGGTAATCAAACGTAGCTATTGAAAATGGCCATTGAAATAGTGGATTTTCTCAATAAAAAAGTGATTTCCCATAGTTATGTTAGTTTACCAGAGGGTAATGAAAAAAGAAACATCTAAAAATAAATGAAGATGTTCTATCGCCAGGTTTGATTGGAAAGCACCAATATCAACCAGCAACCAGTTTGGATTCCAATCCTCACACGGATTATCACTATAGGAATCCAAACTGCAAGAGAATCACCGGTTGACACTAGATTTCAAGAGCCAACCGAAAAAAAAAAAAACGGAAAAAATAATTATTTGAGAGCCTCCCAGTCTGTGGCTCTAAGATTCTTATAACACTAGATAGTTGTGGCATAATATGACTGACCATCATTTCGATATAATGGGGATATACCAGGATATACTCAATATGATAACATATTTGGGGCTTGAAACTTGTTATGTCACTATGGACCGTCTGTTGCAGGAAACTCTTCTGCCTAAACCAAATGGAAAAAAAAACAATGCTAGCATATATTGAAGTATAAATATCAAAAATACATATATACATATTTAAATAATACATATACATATTTTCCAGTATATTCCATTCACCCATCGGAACCATCACTGCTTTGTAGCTATCGTTTTACACATTGAAACTCTGCATGCGGATCAAATGGGGATGAAAAACATGGAAGCGCATCAAATAATGTGCGGTTTCATCCAGATAAACTAAGACAAAAGCTGGTGAGATAACCCATCTTCCAAAATCTATATGTGCTAATCTTTGCGTGTTCCTGTTCCTTTAATCTGGACAAGACACACTTCTGAATAAGTCGCAAACCAAACCTGAAATAAAGACATGTTGGCATCATTGGCTAGCAAGTCTAGTGACATCTTTATAATTTACCTTATGAATGTCTCTCACAGGTATGTAACAACCAATTTCGTGGATATTAGTGGGATTGTATTGGAACATACCACTATATCCGTATCACATCCCATCATATCAAACTATATCCCATTAGATCCCCATTATATAACCATTGTATCCCCAGCATATTTCTAGCTTCCCATTACAGTATCCATTGATTATTGGGTTGATATCCTCGTTTAATGGCATTTTGCTTGGCAAGCATGTTCCCATTATTTTTGATGCATTACATATCTGGATAAATGCAAACAGACCACTTACATGAAATAATGGCATGTTGGGATAGTTGCCCCAATCCAATTCCCACCATTCCAGTGAGGTCGCAGAGAGGTCGTTCTGATTTATCCAGATATATCCTCACAATATCCCCATTCATATCCCCATTAAATCGCCATTGAATCGCAGAATCTCCAATAATTCCATATATTCCTATGATATCCACAGTCTATTCCTATATATTCCAGATGATTGCAAGACATGGAGCAAGCCCTGGCTGGCCGCTTGGCCATGGCCATGCTTGGCTTGGCCTTGACTTCAGGCAGCAGATCTCCAGTCGGAAGGACCAAGGGCTTCCCCTGCAGACAAACAATGGGTTTGCTGATTGATGGTGTACCTTTCTCTGGAATAATGCTGTTTTGAAATGAGATTTTATGCTGTTTTTGTTGGTGCTTAATTGGGATTTAAGATGACTTACTCTCCAGTAACCCAACATGGCAATGGAAAACCCCCAATTTGTTGAGGATGTTTCCATTAAGAATAAAATATTCATTTAATCATTCAAAGGTGCTTTTATGCGATTTTCAATTGCCATGCTTGATTGCCCGGAGGGTATTTAACAAGGATCTTAAACAGTGACTAATTATGGACAAGTTTATCTTGGTAACACAAAAGACTAGGGCTACTTAGTATATCGCGCAGTTTCTTCTGGCAGAATCAAGTCATGAACCGAATCCCCTCAAATTAGATTGACCCCATCTGGGTTTCCAGAAGGAATAGGTCCAATACAAAACCAAGGGTTCTGCAAGGGTATATAATAGTAGGAGAGTATTGGGGGAATTGCATGAGTAATGGGGATAAAATGGGCAGCTATAATGGAATCATCTGGGATATACAAGCATTGGATTTAATCAACCTAACCAAAGTTGACATACAAGACCTTCTCCTCCAAACATGGCAAATAATTCATTTGTTTATACATATGCAGTAAATATATGTATATGCAAGCAGGACAACACATGACATCAAACAGCAACATATATGATCTGAAGTGGTCATATTTGATGATCATATTCAAGAAGCAAAGACATAAAAACCGGCAAATGCTAGATTATGCCACTTGTGCCATGTATTTCCAAAGACTTGAATCAGCAGATATAATCAAATACATATCAAAAACTCCTCAATCTTCCCTCGGTGAACGAGGCTCAGCCAGTGGCGAAGAGCCTACACTCATTGCATCCCTGTAGCAGTCGTCGCTGTCGTCCGGCATCCCTGGGTCGACCTGGGCCGCCTCGTAGTGCTCCAGTTGAGACGGTCCAAGATCGAAGCTGTGAGTTGGTCACCAGGAAGTTGACCTCAAGAGCTAGGGCCCGTGACTCCTCAGTTGGAAACCATTCTGGACCTGGACGGGACATCTTAGGTCGTGCAGATCGTCCGGGTGCTTTCACCCCTTTGGCACACCCACCGGAATCGCCGGTCCGCAAATCCATCACGTCCCCCAAGGTAGGGGCCCCTAGCTATAGTTGTGTTTGCTGGTGTCTTTTTGCTGTCTAACCAACTAGTTATACCATGTTATACCCTCTGTTAAGCTAACATACTATGGAAAATGGCCCATTCATGGTTGATTTACCCATAAAAATTGTGATTTTCCAAAGTTTTTTGTATGTTTATCAGAGGGTAACTACCAGGAGCCCAATCGTGACCCCTGGGTGGTGCCAACTTTGTGTGCTCGTTCACCTCGATCATCCAGGCTCCAGCTCCAACCCATTGCGCTGGGATTTCCCATCATTTACCTTCTGTTAAGCTAACATTACTATGGAAAATCACCATTTTTAATAGGAAAATCCACTATATTCATCCAGGATGAAATTTCGGGGGAGGGGTTGGAGCCCAGTTTTATAAGTATAAATGAGCTGGGGCCAACATGGATTCTTACAAAAAGAGGGTGCCCAACNTCGGGGGAGGGGTTGGAGCCCAGTTTTATAAGTATAAATGAGCTGGGGCCAACATGGATTCTTACAAAAAGAGGGTGCCCAACAAAAACCAAAAAAACATTTACACCTTATAAAAAGGGGGGGTCAAAAACAACGATTTATATAAAACGTGCGCCCAACCCCTCTTCTGACTTTTGGGGTCCCCTTTGCCAACCCTGGGCCAGCATTTTGTAGAGAAAACCCTCGGCCGGTGAACAAAATGCTTTGTTTTCCAAAGACCCGCTTTGAAAACAAGACCAACCGAAGGCTCTACAAAAAGGTATTCCCAGGTTGAACTGCTAGAAAATACATGCCTGCATTCCAAAAGAAATGANGACCAACCGAAGGCTCTACAAAAAGGTATTCCCAGGTTGAACTGCTAGAAAATACATGCCTGCATTCCAAAAGAAATGAACTACCCCAGTCTAGTTCCAAGAGATTTTGCGCTTCCATTTTGGGACCGTTCAATTTTCAAGACATTTTGCGCTTCCATTTTGGGACCGGTCAATTTTTAAAGCATTTTGCGTTTCCATTTTGGGACCGTTCAATTTTTAAGACATATTTTCAAGACATTTTGCAATCAGAAGCTTTTACAAAATGGTGNGCATTTTGCGTTTCCATTTTGGGACCGTTCAATTTTTAAGACATATTTTCAAGACATTTTGCAATCAGAAGCTTTTACAAAATGGTGGGACCAATTAAAGTTAAAGACATTTTGCGCTTCCATTGGGACCGTTCATTTTTTTAATGTCAAGTGAGGGTCTCAAAAAATTTTATGTCAAGTGAGGGTCTCATCAATTTTTAAGTCAGTGTTGTCATTGCTTGTTGTTGCTGGGAATGGATTTTAAAAAATAAATAAACCCTTTTGAAAAAATCATATCAAAAATGAAAAGGTCACCCCGGAAATCTACAAGGGGTTGAATTCGAAGGGTTATTTTTCTTATTAAACTTCTTACTTAAAANTTTTGAAAAAATCATATCAAAAATGAAAAGGTCACCCCGGAAATCTACAAGGGGTTGAATTCGAAGGGTTATTTTTCTTATTAAACTTCTTACTTAAAATTATCATTCTGTGCATTTTTGGGGGCTCATCGGGATCAACTGCATTTTGCTGGGGTTACAACCTTCTCATCGACCAACCAAGGGCTCTACAAAAAGGTATTCCTAGGTTGAATTCCTAGAAAAATACATCCCTGCATTCCAAAAGAAATGAACTAACCCAGTCTAGTTCCATCTAAAAGCTAGCGCAACCAAGACCAATTTTAACGTTCCACTCCAGCCGGGATGCAATAAATGGTTTCCAAATTAATAAGGGTTCCAAACCCCATTTTTTGACCCTGGTTTTATTTTTTAAATCCCAGGGTCAAAAATTTGGGTTTTAAGAAGTGTTTTAAAAAGCTTTGGCCAACTTGGTCCCACTTACCACAACAATACCCCTATAAAAAGCTGTTAGCAGGTATTTTCTTTATAAAATTGTGATTGCTACTCATCCCCAAGTAATGAACCAACTCTATGGTTTTGAAGGGTTTTGGTCCTATTCCCCGAAGCACCGGTATGATCCCATTGATTGGGGGNGATTGCTACTCATCCCCAAGTAATGAACCAACTCTATGGTTTTGAAGGGTTTTGGTCCTATTCCCCGAAGCACCGGTATGATCCCATTGATTGGGGGGGGTCGCCATTCCTTGGGATGAATAGTCCTCCTGACTCGCACGGTCTTGATACCAAAGCGGACTGGCTTAACACAATAGGAAAAATTAACAAAACTCATTCAAATCCGATCAAATCTCTGTTCAGTTTGGGTGACTACAAAGCAATCAACATGGCAAATTTTGGAATGCCTGCTCTGCTGTGCTATGGATGTTCNTCATTCAAATCCGATCAAATCTCTGTTCAGTTTGGGTGACTACAAAGCAATCAACATGGCAAATTTTGGAATGCCTGCTCTGCTGTGCTATGGATGTTCGTCTGGAAGTTTTCTCCCTCCACTCTGATGGGAATTCAAAAAGGATGTATATAGGTGTGTGTATTTAGCACCTACCAATTTTATCCTCCATGGAATTTCAGGGGCGAAGTTTGTGAACCAATTCTCTANNCATGGAATTTCAGGGGCGAAGTTTGTGAACCAATTCTCTAGGTTGGACTAGGCTTTTTGTAAGGAATAATATGATGTCTATGCAGCATTGTTTTTTTTTACATATGTAAAAAAACAAGTTGATTATATAAAAACAGTGCCCAAGTCTCAACAAGTACTCAAAATTGACTCCTTATAAAATGCCTGGGTCCAAGACCTTTTTTTTATATAAAAACATATGGTTTTCAGGCTTTATAAGGGACCCAAGCCCTATCTTTTTATAAGGGAAATTCCAACGNAATGCCTGGGTCCAAGACCTTTTTTTTATATAAAAACATATGGTTTTCAGGCTTTATAAGGGACCCAAGCCCTATCTTTTTATAAGGGAAATTCCAACGAGGATCTATATTCCACTATACATCACCATTTTCAATGGCTATGTTAGTTTACCGAAGGGTGAACAATCAAAGACATAGATGTTTCCAGCACCAAAACTTGAAACGGATTTCCCATGATGACATTTTCACAAAATCATCGACTCAGCAACATATCCGCTGGATGTTCCCATCTTTTCCCATCATTTTCAAAACCGGAATCGAAACCCACGACCTGCCTTGCCCTTGCCCTTCTTGGGCTCGAGGACAAGAGCTTCCTTAAAGGCGCTCTCCGGCTCTTCGCTGGGACCTCCCATGGCTTCCTGTGTCGTGGCGGATCATGGGGTTAAAAGCGATGATCCATTCTCCATTTGGCCAAACCCATGATAAATCACCATTGTATCTTTTCTTGGTTGTATATATATATATATATAAATAGCTAGCCTATTAAATTATTAAACCATATTAAACCAAACCTTACCTGTAAGATGTCTCTCCAACCATATACCATAGTCAAAGGGCCCCCGAAACGTTGTGTTTGTTGGCTTATCATCCCACGAGCTGTAATGCTGTAATTATATTCTCCATAAACCCCATCGTCAACCAAATTATGTGCATTAATATAGCTCTCGCAAACGGGGGCCCAACCTTGTAGGTGAACCTTTGTTGTTTGTGGTTGATAGGTTCAAGGGCCAATTAGAACTCTGGCCGCGCCAGTTTCTACAAATTGTTAATCTTTGCCATTGAAAATGAAACCAATTCAACATGGAAATCTAAAGGACAGGAAACCCTCGGACCATATCCAATTGAAGTCAGGAATGGTGGTTAGTAAGTGGATGCACAGTAAGTTGATTAATATGTTCCCTCATGTTTTTTTCCCAAACATTAATGATTAGAACCATTCCAAAAAGGTGGATGCCCCGAGTTATGTTTGCTGGTTAACCTCATTGCTTGTAGATATCTACTCTTCAACATCTATAAATCATAGCTAACCTAGTTGTTTAAAGAAACTTAGCTATCTGGGGGGAGGAGGGGCACCTTGTAATGTATCCTCTGCTTGCAGAATTGCCAAGCATGGTATGGTTTCCCTCTGCTCTTCGTAAAACATCAGCCACGTCAAATTATCGGACACAATTCCAACATCTTCTCATTCGCGATCGCAAGTCATTGTCCTGAATTTCAAAATCTAGCTGGTTTGTATATATAAATAAATAAACAAACATATATATATATATGTATATGTATATATATATATATATAAATACCCATCCACATGTCAAAACAATATCTACTGCATATATACTGCATATAAATATATATATATATTATAACATTATAAAACTGTACATAGATGCAGTTGTGCTAATTTGTCTAAATTCCCCTTTATCAATTAATTTCCCGATGCCATGACACAGTTTCAGTGGATTATGTGGATTCTTCGAGAAGTAAACTTGCACGTGAGTGCCACATCTGGTTGCACAGTGGGCAAGTAGTTGAGGCCGTCCAACTCTTGTTGTTGCCCCTTGTCCAGCCCAGCTCCCTTGCCTATACGTGGCAGTAGTTTCTAGGGACACATCATCCAGGGTTGGTCAGAAGGCAAGGATGCCCGCCAAACTCTGCCTCATCGCCCGAATCGCTCGAACTCCATATGTAGTTTCCCTGCGTTGGTTTGACTTCTGGCGGTTACGTATGAGGTAGCATTATATCATATCTCAAAACCTGAAGATTACCACCAAAAAACTAAGGAAATGGCTGGCAACCATCATAAAGAAAAAAAATAGCTTGTGATCGGGGCATCATCTGTATATAATCAGGGAACCCGCAGCTTGGGTATGACTTTTGGCGCTGACGCTGACGACGCGTTGCGACCCCATCGTTCAAGTTGCGCCTAGATGCTTTTTGCTTTCAGCATGTGCATTTTTTTCAGACTTAATCATCCTACATAAACAACTGTGATGAAGCAAATCAAACATTTTCCTGGCGAAACCATGCGAAACCATCATTTGTTCATGCTAAAGAGCACCCAACTCTCACCCCAAGTCTTAACATATTCTTGTTGTTAACTCCCCCGTTCGCGAACTAGTACTAACTATCATTCACCCAAAAAGGATGTTTTAATGATCAAAAACCTGTTCGCCAACCCAACCGCCACCGCAGGTTAACCACCAAGTACTGTATCTACAAAGTTGGGCACCCGTTCATGAAATCGCAAAGTTGGTGAACATAGTTCCAGTTTCACGAGGGTCTATGATACTTGTAACATTTTATAAGATCTTAAAACATCCTAAAACATCTTATAACATCTTACACAATCTTATAACATCCTATAACTATAGTTTTAAGGGGGGTTATAAACCAACTTGTAACTGGGGGACCCCACATTGTACTATCATTGGTTTCTTCTATGGAAATGAAACTTGTCGTCAATCTTGGATCACCAACACTCTGTTGCTTTGAAATTTGAAGGATAACTATGGGTTACCCCCAAAAAATGATCAACATGGTATCCCCCTTGAACTGGCAGAATTGATCCAAAGTCGAGGCAATAAAACCCACAAAACATATCACATGAAATCCCATGAAGTCCTTATCTTCAATGGCTACATCCATGACCACATCAAAATCTCATGAACCACTTAACATACCTCATCCCGTATCCCATCTCATTGTACCAGTTGGTTGAAAATGGTTTCCTTACATCCCTATCATGTGGTAGTTCATAATCCCCAATGAACCAGTATACTTCGTGATTTCGTATCCAATCAACAAGCATATTTTTGATAGGCCCATCTTTTGATGGTTAAAACCTTATTTAAAACCTTAAATTAACCAAATCAACAGTTGATTATTTTAATATCGCCAATGGTAAAATTTTGATAGTTATAAACCTAGGTTTCCTTACCATGTGCTGGAAGAATTTTCCTATTATAGCCATGAATAAACAATCAGCAACGCTATTTTGTTCATATCAATCCATTGCTGTTTCTTTATTCAACATATATATAAGACCATATTGTCCTCTATGAATTCCCATGAGATTCCCAAAAACAGTGGCTGACGACTCACTGATTTTCGCCGTCCTGTTCGTTTTGGTACGCGAAGAGCGCCGCGGCGTTGAGACTCTTCGCCTCGTTGGAAACGCCCTCCGCAGCACCCAGGGGACCCAGGGCGCGGGCGAAGGAGAGTTCCTGGCGAAGGAGAGCACAGGGGATCACGGGGGCCCCGCACACAACGGGTGTTGACATGTATTTTTTTTTGGGGGGGGGTCTTATGATAGATCTGATACATGTGTATATATATATATATAAACAGATCTTATGATAGATCTTATCTTTTTGGGTCATTTTATATACATGTAAAGAAGAGGAGAAAAACAGTAATACATCGTTTTTATGGGGGCGCATGGCTAGCAGATAATATTATTACCCATTATAATCCCATTACAATCCCCAAAATAATCTCAAAACAACAGGCTTTATGGACGTATGGATAGTATAGATAGATGCCATTGTAGGTATATATGTATATATAATGCATTAATGGTTGATTGCATGATATGGAACAACCTTATTTCTTTATGGTATATATAAATGTAAATAAGTGTACGACATAATATATCATATGATATGTATTTATATATATATATATATATAATAATGTATCTATTATATATATATACATATGAATTATAGTTGGTTGGACTAATTGAATTTATTCAAGGTAGATTCCAGCTAGGTCAGTTTTATGGAGGGTTTCTGGCTATTGTATTCCGACTATATACCCACAGATCTATATATTAAACCCGCATGTACCCCATGAAGAATGGGACTATAATGGGAATCAACCAGGGTTTGCGGACAAAGTGGGGCACCCACATGATAGCCATTTTGGTGAATATAACTCCAATTCCTCTATGGTTTAATGATATTTGCAACTTCTGTCTGACTATAGTTGGGGTTTAGACACCCACATATAACTAGGGGGCCCACATTGTAGCTGGGTAAAACATGGTAAATATTAATCATGGTTGGTTGGATTGATTGGATTTGCTTCAAAGTAAGTTCCAGCTGAGTCAAATGGACTAAGTGGATTCAGAGTGTATGGTACTTATATCATGGTATCATGTTATAACTGGTTCGTTGCATGGGAATATAGACCAACATCACTGGGTGGCGCCACTTTGTGAGTGGCTAATCACTAGTAAGCCGTAAAGAAGTGAGGTGTATCTCATAACCGGGTTATAATGTTATAATTGTGGTTATTCACAATTAACAATTCCTGGGCCGCACATCCAAGCATGAAAGTGCGATTTAGGCAGCAATATTATAGTGATTCCAACCGGAAAAAACAAAAAGAAACAAAACATGATGATCGAAGAAAACACCATTTGAAGTTGCCAGAAAAAATGGTGATGTTTGATGGGAAAATAATCAGTTTACTATTTACCCAGAAAAATGTGATTTCATTTGGGGTTTTAAGTTTTAACCGGCAATAAGAATGATCTGACCAGAACATACCAGAACAAAATAACATTTATCCAAGACAGACTGGGGCTTATATAGTTCCTTATACGGGTGATAGTCCCATCCCCCAAATGGTAAATACCTGCAAGTTTGGGGGTCCAACAAAGAATAGATTAGTCCCGTTTTGCAGCTACTAGCATTGCTAGCATACCCCAATGAGAGTGGCGAATCCAATTGCTAAACCCGTTCTTGATAATCCTCGAAAAAAAAACGCTCACATCACTTTTTTTGTTTGAGGATTCTGGCACTGAACGGTGACTCGCTTTCTGCAGAGGACGAGCTTCCAGCAGCTATCATGATCTACCCGGTCTACCCACATCGTTTGGCCTCCAATTTCCTGGCTGACTGCTGCACAAATCCCAAAGTCCACCAGAACTAATTGATGATTGTTCTCATCCTTTTCGCACGTGATAATTCTCACGCATTTTCTGAAACAGAGGAAGAACTATGAAGAACTCGAGGTGGGTGCAACTCCGGATGTTGTGTGCGGACACCTTGCGGTGAACTGTCTCCTGTCCTGTCATGCTTCACCCTTCATATCTTTCTCCATCCAGCATCTTCTTTGCTGTGCGGACCAAAGATGTTGGTCTACATCGCTCTACGGAAACCAACAAGTTTCCAACAATGCCAATAATCATTGGGTTGGTTAATGGGAAACTTTGCAGGAAACCCCTATATTTCATGGGGAAAACCATGGTTTCCTGTAGATTTTCCCTTCAACCAATCCAATGAAATAAAATTATTGGGTGATATCGTGTAGTATCACCCAAAATGGTTTGCTTGAGCAACATGTGTTGCAGGTTACCTTGCCCGTGGTTAGTTTTTGACCGGTCGAGTGTTTGGATGACCAGATCATTCCCACTCACATGTCAAAACATGGTTCTCCATGCACAAAAAATGGTACTTGTGCTGCTGATGAAATCCTACCTTTAACATGAGCCATTCATCAGGGTTCATGTTGAATAACACCGACTGTTTGACCGAAAGTAGCTACAATTTCTATGAGATGAATCACACCTAAAGTGGGTCTGTCTTGCACCTTGTTGAAGACAAATGGACTCATCATATTGAGTGTCCCAGAACATGCTTTTCTGCAGCTTTGCTCACAAGACTGGCATCCTGCAACATTGCTTTTCAATCAACTTGGTGAGGCTTTGGAAACATAGTTTACTCTACAGGAAAGGCTGCCCAGAGTACAAGTTGGCTTATAACCCAAACTATAGATATTTCCCACAACATAAATCCCATTGCTAGCTTTGTTGCAAGCCAACTTCCCTATTATTTCTTTCGCGCTTAGCCGCTTGGTATTAACATCCCAACCATGATAGGCATCATCAGCATTTACTCTTACTTCAATCCTCATTTAACCCATCTAACGCACTGGAAAGAATTACAGTACCCTCTGGTTATGACTAACATAGCCATGGAATAGCTGGTGAATTTTGGATGATGTTCCCATTAAAACCTCCATTTATAGGGGATTTTCCATGGCTATCTTAGTCATAACAGGAGGGAACATTTACCTTGGGAAAAAAACGTCTCCCGCTTGGAAGCCCCAAATGCTGACCTTGCAGGTTGGGCACATGCATCCTGGAAGGTGTCCCGCTTTGGCCTGCAGAAAATGTTGGGCAGTGAGGCTTGTGAAAAATCTTGCTTTTTCATATGAAAAAAAGTGGGGATCCAATGGGGCTTTACTGGTGTATAATGGGGAAATTCCAACATAGGGAAATCAATACGAGGAAATTCCTTGCAAACGGAGCTTGCAACGGGAAACAATGCATAACTGATTTGAAATGGGAAATGTTCAATTGCCATGCTTGAGTACCGGAGGGTATGTCCCAGTGGCAGCAACATTTTACGCTGAACTATCCATCCAGTTTAGCAGTGATCCAGACCTGAAATGTCATTCCATGATGTTGCTTGCAAAAAAGTATTTCTGCAATGAATGGATCTCCCTGTTATATTGGTTAGATTTGGATAGTATATTATATCAACACTGCTCAGTCGGTTTACCCAATATTTCTGCTGGTTATATCTTGATTTCTGTTCACAACATTGCCCTTTCTCCAGCATTTCCGACCTATATCCCAATTTCTGTGGCTTACAACAGTCACATTTCATTATTAGTATATCTATAGTACATCCCTATATCCAATTGCATTCCCATATATTCCGCATACGTTCGCATTATATCTCCGTGAAATCTCACTTTTGATGGTAAACCATGATGTTTCATGGCCAAACCATCACTTTTCATTGCAAACTATCATTGTGAATGCTTCCCACCATTTTTTCATGGTACAAACCATGCAAACCATCATTTCCTCATGTTCTCATGGTTGGTTCATCGAAAAAAGTCTCGGCGACCTTGTCCTTGAAGCCTCTCAGGGCTTCAATCTCGCGAAGTCGCGATTGCAGCAGCGTGGCGGGGTTTCGGGCCTGGCGTTTCATCCCGGTAGGGGAAGATCACATGCAAATTACCATACAAAGTACAATGTGAGGCCCCCTAGATAGCTAAGTTGGTTTATAATTAGGTCAAGTATGGCTTATGGTAGATATATCTATAGTTAATGGGGCTAATAAACCAACTTATAACTAGGGGGCCCCACATTGTAGATATCAAAATAACGGGAAAAGGACGTTAAACATCGATAAACCAAGAACTATGGGGATTTTTATGGGATTTATGGCTGATTTAAGATATGTATGTCAGTTAGTCAATTTAACTCCAATTCCACTATAGTGAAATTGGAGTTACATTGACCAACTTATGGTTTCTGATACTTATAACTATAGCTAATGAACTGGGGGGTAAAGGGAATATCCCAAGTTAGAAACGTTATACATGGGCTAAATAAAATTAGGAATCGGTGATTACTACCTTCGTTATTGGGATATCGGGTACATACGTTATAAGTTTGGAACCAGGTGTCATTCAATGACAATGACCATTGCAGGTTAAACAAATTTCATGTTGCTTCTCACTTGGAGGTGCCTTAATGGGTCGTTGTATTTAATGGTTACATATTGGCTATCTACCCCGTTTATGATACATCCGGCAATTATAAACCATGGTAGATCATTTCCCCCATGATAGATTCAATATACATGGTTGTTCAATCACAATATCCCCACAATATGCCATTGACAGGACAAGCTGCTCATAGGCGGACTTGGTGGAGGAGATGTAAGCTCTCCCTCCGTCTGTCCATCGTCTGTCCATCGTCTGTCCACTTGTATGTCAAATTGGGAGCCACTGCTGCTATTTTCTCCGGTCTCGTACAACCATATTTGCGGGTGCAGTTCCACTAATCAGTGAGTTACATTTTAGAACCATAGTTGTTACATAACCAGTTAAGTTATAAGATGTTATAAGTGGATATCTATTTCACCAGCGTTGAAGAGACTATATCCCAACTTATGATTCTGGAAGTTAGACTCCCATAGTTATCCCCATAGTTATCCCCATAGTTATCCCCATGAAATACTCCCTCGCCTGCTCCCGCAAGCACTGCTCAGTACAATGATTTCATGCAAAATTATCATAGTAGTGTCAATACACAGAAGCACTCTTTCATAAGATATGATGAGATATGGATTTGTATTTTTCATTGTCAATCTTAGATACCCTACAAAAAAACTCAATTCTTAGCTGGTGAACGTAGATATTCCCATGGAATAGCAACATATTATTCAGGATGAGTTTCTACCCATCCAGTTGGTTAGATCAGTTTTCAACGCCCACAAATCACCCAATGGGTTTAACCCCTGAAATTTCCCCCTTTGTTTTTGCTAGCGGCGCTGTTAAGGACTCCCTGGGAAAACTCGAGTTTGCATAATGTGTGCTCTGCTGGGTTGGGGGGTGGGGTGGGCTAATAACGTTCACTTGCCTTGCAACACATACGTCATGCTACGCTACTGTGCGTTCTCTTGCACTTCTGCACATACGTCATGCTACGCTACTTGTACAACTTGAAGTGCAAAAAGCTGAATGCTCACTAATTTGAAAAAAAAAAATCTTGAAAACCACAATTGCACCGGCGAAAAAGACAAAAAGGCTTGCCCTCTTGCAAATAGCAGTCATGTTGGCGCCTTAAAATCGTGCATTGGATATAAAAATGCCCGCAGGTTTTGAGCTATTGCCATCAATGTTCAAATTCCTCAGGGTCACTATTGGTGCCGGTTGTTTTTCGCCACAGCCCAGACCTGGCGCCGTCCCGCGCCGGCACCTTTGAGAGTGCATGGTCCAGCTCTCTCAAATCTTGCACCCAGACCTCGCCGCACCTGCAGCTGCTAAGGGCCATGTTTTTTTTTGGATCATCAATGGTCAATATACAAAGTCCTGGTAAATGCTAATATCTATAGGAAATCATCAATGGTTGATGGTTATATGCATAGTCATGGTGAATCAAAGTGAATGTTGATCTATGGTTAAGAATGGTAAATCTAGGGCCAATATGGTTAAATCTATAGAGAATCATGGTGAATAATGGCTACTTTATGCTAAATGTGGTGGCAATATGGTTGAATCTATGGAAAATAATGGGTAGTAGTGGTCAATGTATGGTTAGTCATGGCCAATCTAGGGCTAACACGGTTAAATCATGTTAAATCTATGGATAAACATAGTTTATTCATGGTGAATCTATGGTGAATGATGGTTGAAATCTATGGTAAAATCTATCCTTACTAATGCTTAAATCTATCGGAAAACAGGTAATGATGGTTCGATCTATGGTTAAATCTTCAACATGTTCGATAGACAACAAATATCCGGTCCTTAGACTTCCAAGAACATTCTGTTATTTCTTACGGCCAAAGCCATGGTGGTTTCCCTCAGAGGTTCCACAGTTGCTTCAAGGAGTCTCCTTCAACAGATTAACATCCGACACATGCCAGTTAGAAGCAATCAAATTTACCGCAAGGTGCGTGCCACACCACCATCTTGCTAAAGAAACAACGAAAAATCAAAAAAAAAAAGAGGAAAGGAGGCCGGCGAAGATGCAAAAACGGAATATGTAGCACATGGCACATGGAAAACTACCAAGGCCAAACCTCTTCCGAACATGCGGCATCGAGTGCACCCAAGGCGTTCCTCCAGCAGAGCTTCCACCATGGTCTTGGCCACCTTGGCGCTTTTGGCTCAGCCACCATGACGACGCTGCCTGGGCGCCCCCAATCATTCTGAAACTGAATCTCGGTCTAGCCTCATTAGGCAAATGAGCAAGTCGTTCGGCAGACTTGTGATTGTGATCTTTATTGGGTCACGTTGCCACAGTCCAGTTTCCAGCCAAGATTGGCACTGCCACCTGCATAGTTAACGGTCAAGTCCCACAGGGTTGTGTGACTGGGCGAAAAAAACATGGAGCTCTTTGAAATGGCAAATGCTACCCTCTGGTAAACTAACATAGCTATTGAAAATGGCCATAGAAATAGTTGATTTTCCCAGCTATAAAATGGTGATTTTCTATAGTCATGTTAGTTTACCAGAGGGTACATGTAGCATTCTTTTCTGACATGCCGCGATTCAACTTTTCACATCACTGATGATTGAGGTGACAGAATCTGAGATTCACCAGTGTGTATACTCATCTATATGACTGTATGACTATATATACATGTGTAAATAGAAAGTTATTGCCACATGTGTGCACATCCAACGACTGACACCCAACTGAAATCTGAAAGTGAAGCATCAAACAAGATCTTGATTGCTTTAAAAAATCAAAGAATATCGATGTGGATTTTCTGTTTGTGGTGTTTGGGTTGCCGAAAGCAGCATGCCCTTGGTTTTTGGTGTTGGAATTTCTGTCTTTGAATCAAGATTCCAAAATGATGTCATGCTTCCAAGCGTGTTTGTCGGATCATGCTTCTGTTTTATAGTTACTCGAGGGCACACAACTTTGTTGTAAATTGTTGTTATGTTTACTACGCGACATTACTCCGCCGACCCTTATTAGACATCGCTATCACTACGTGACCGCTACCTTCAGCAGTTTTGCTTAGAATCACGAATCACGAAAGCCAGATTTCTTCGTAGTGGTGAATCAACGTCCTTTACTATGTTCTTCCCTCTTGAATTATGGGTAGAGTCCAAGATTGGGTTCCAACGGCTAACACACTTGGTTTGTTTGAGTACCAACAAGCAGTTTCTGGGGGTCAGTGAATTCCAGTTATACTCTTAAGATACACAAACACCCTGGGAACATGAAGACAGCTTCAACATACATCTATCTATCTATCTATCTGTCTATCTGTCTATCTGTCTATCTGTCTATCTGTCTATCTGTCTATCTGTCTATCTGTCTATCTGTCTATCTGTCTATC
>BGPT01001496.1:631-12783 GCA_003297045.1 Symbiodinium sp. clade C Y103
ATGACATCTCTAGGTTTTGGCATTCAATTGTATTGCTATTCAAGTGCTATTCAATGAAATTCCGTAACACGGAAGTATAGACTTCTAAACTTCCTTCGATGATCATATTATATCATATTATATATTAGTATTATTATCATTACTTTATATACATGATTACAGTATCATATAGTTGGCATGTTCGGTGTTTGATCCAATCACCTCCCCTTTAACCTTGGTTTTTACCCCACCGCCCCCCATCCCCAAAGGGGGGGTGATTTGATCCATTTCTACAGCCGTGTGTTGTGTGACTAGGCTGGCAGAATGCCTGGTGACACTCCTGAAGAAGCGTCAGGTGGGAAGATGCAGCCAAGCTAGGAGGATACCAGGGACCCTAGGGACCCTGGGGACCCCAGGGGTGCAGAAGGCAACCCATTTTGCACGTATGAAATGGATCTCTTTTGTACAGGCGTTCAGGTGCATTCCGGTCATACGGTATTTGACTCAGCGGTGGCTCCTTGTTTTGTGGCCAAGGTCGCTGCACGAACATGGTTGCTTCCCAGCTTGGGTGATCATCGATATCTTCATATGGAAGGCCGGGTCCCCCAGCCAAGCACTCGTGACAGTTGTAGTTATCTCTAACTCTTTCCATCCTGCTGTACCACCGGGAAAAATTTCCAATGTAGGCATGATACTTGATATCAGCTTTCAGACCTAGGATCACTGGAGTGAAGACCCGACCACACACATCAATGCCCTCAAAGTAAAGCCTTTTCAGGTCCTTGGCAATCAAGTCCAACAGGAAAGGAATCAAATCTGGAAAAGCCTTGTAGGTCGAGCAGGGCAAGGCAAACAATAGAAACCTCGTCAGGAAACTGTTTTCCTTGTAGTTGTGCAATGCATAGTAAGAATTGTTCACTGGGATGGCACCACCGTCAGAAGCACAAAACTTTTTAGTGGATGACTCCTCAGGACTGCAAGAGCAAACGCAACTTCTTTTCTTTGTTTGGGCTGCTTCTGCTGAACCCACCCCAAATGGTGATTCCAGCACAAACACTGAGGTGTTACCCCTGCGACGACCTCTTCCTTCATCACCATATAGAAAAAAGGAAGACAGTATTGCAAAGATTCTGCATAATCGTTGAACACACGATGTGACCCATGGTATTCACGGTAAATCTTCCAGAAGCCCTGAAGAAGGTCAGCCCCAGCTGGTAAGGATGTGAATCCACCCAAGACTATGTCGGGACGATTCCTTAAAATGTAGGTCAGGGCGTCACTGGGCTTGATGTATGGGATGTTCAGCTCCAACCCAACGTCAGTGTGAAAGACCACTTCTGAAATGGGGATATCCCACCTCAAACCCATTTTTGACATGAGTCTGTATGCAGACCTGCTTGCAGTTCTGCCCAAGCGCTTGTGAAGGCCTGGATCATCTCCCTTTGCCTTTGCAATGCAGAAGACGGAGGCACCAGTGGCCTCGTTGCCCGGCGGTGGTGGGCCAATTGACATAAAAAGGTGGACAAAATTTTCTAGTCACCTGTTGTACATCACTAGTTGATCACATAGTCAATCAGGATTTTCCAGGAATCTGAAAGGTATCGGTATATGGGACAGATTCTTTCAAAAAAAGGCGGGGCTGCGGTTACCCCTGAGCCCCCAGCTCCATCAGCCACAGCTTCAACTGCAGCTTCCAGCGCTGCTTGTTTGTCACGGCTAGTACCTGGCATATGGGAGCCACCACATGCGAAGATACCGTTTCTGGATGCCCCAAAATCACAGCAGGCTACCACAGGTTTGGGTAGGATCACGCACAAAAAGTTGCAATAGTTTGAGCATTTTTTCAACCTAGCGACTCGGTTAATCGTAGGTCTTCCCCTGCTGCTTGCTTTGAATAAAACAAGCTAGACCCCAAGAGGAGACCAGCGCAATTTCTGAATCATGGGGCTCAGAAAAACTCGATATTGGATTTGTTTCCGGACTATTGGCACCAAAGTTTGAGTCATGAAGTTTCAAAATGATGCCCATGTCAGAGTGTCAAATGTCAAAAGCTTCAGATGAGTAAGTGCCATCCTTTGGAAAGCAATCACTTCTTGGGACGCTTGTTGGCATTGGCCTTTGCCTTTGCCTTTCCAGCTGGGCGTTTCCGGGGAGGCCTTTCCATGCCGCCAGGCATGTTGACCCAATTCGGCTATTGAGAACGGCAACTGGTCACTCAGAGTTTCACGCGCCCCGGGCGCATGGTGGGATGGTCTTGGCAAACACAATTTAGGGAAAGTCCCGCTCAAAACCAGGTTTGACATCTGGATATTTAGAACCACACAACGACATTCAACTGAACAAATCTTAAGGCAGGTACGGTTTCGAATCTTTCTCCGGGCCCTGGTGGAGCGTCCCAGCAGGATGTTCCACAGCGGATGGCTAGGCAGCCATGCCCCACCAACTAATTCGTGGTAGGTGTGAACTACAAGAGTTGCACCTTACAGGCAAGAAGTCTATTTGTTTATTTTCGACCTTCTATTTTCCATGAGTTTGTTGTAGTTTGTTGCTGAGTTCTGTACGTTCATTCGGTAAAGAACTCGGCTATATCCATACGACATATACTCCATACATCCGCAGTTTGATGCCTGATCTTTCGCAAATTTACTCTGGCACCGTGCCGTCCCTGGCCTGGCGCCACACTAGACTAATGCGCGCAGTTTCTGCCATTGAGGAAAACTTGGATGGTCCAGGGTGTGAGCCGCTATACATTACAAGTTGAAATTATAGGCTTGGTGTGATAGGGGTATCAGAAAGATACGAATCTGGGTTCTTGGCCAATGGTTTTTTAGTCGAGATGATCATCAACAAGCCTATACCTAGAAGCACCGGTGGTACCTGGTGGTACCAAATTTCTGCCGCTATCCCAAACTCCAAAAATTTATGTCGTCTCATCAGAAAATGACGTTTCAAGAAATAAATGGCGTTTCAGCTCTTTGGCGATGTTGCCCGGGAAGCCTGCAGCCCAGCTGCCGTTGTTTGGATCAATGTAGATCAAGTTGAATCACATACTTTGCAATCCAAAGAATTTAGCACAGCCCAAAAGGTTTCACCATGGTTTTGATCAAGCTGCATGGAACATTACCCCATGATCACAATTATCGTCACCTTTCACTGCCTGGCTCTTGTTTTTTTTCAGCAGCTATGGCGGTTCTGGATATGATGTCTGGACCTCAAGCTTTGTGCCTGTCGGGAAATGCACGTTTGTGCAGGAAGTGGCATTTGGAGTAGTATAGCTGTAGGCACCTGCGTTCCATTAGCCGGCTGTCCACTTTTCGACTTAGCTTGGATACTCTCCCTACAACATCTTCGTTGATTTCGCAGCTGTGAATTAATGGGTTGAAAAAATACTGACGGTCCATGTCTTTCAAGGCCTGGAAAAGATCCTGGGCTTCATGTTTCCAAGCATGAACTTTGTATATCATGGCAAAGGCCACAATCTCATTGTCTAGACACCAACGGGCCAACCAAGCATACCCATTCAACACCATGGTCATTTGTTCGTAAATGTAAATGGCACAACGTCGTTCCAAAAGCAGGCGATGGGAATTCATGCCTGGTTTCCCAGGCAAAGTTATGGTGCCAGGCTCAGTGCGTTGACACATCACAATGTGACATAGCTTGCAGGCTCAAGATGACTAAGCGCTGCTTTCAATACAATCTACGAGTAACAACTGCTTGAAAACGTCAAACCCTCTCCATTTATCGAAATAATTGAGCCGAGAAAGAGCAACCGATTCATGAGGGCTGGGCTTGCCTTGCTGCCTTGGCAAGACAGTTGTCAAGACTACCCTTGCTGCGTGTGGAGCAGGTAGAAATGGGCGCCAAGCCTGTGTCGGACATGGCCCTCATGCAGGACAAAGCTCAGACTGGTCGACTGACGCCAGGATCATTGCACTAGACAAAGCGAACAAGGGTTTCAAGGAAAGAGGTGCAGGAAAATTCTGCAAACAAGAGACAACTTGGAGGCGTTTTGGCAGTGGTTTGTCAGTAAAGAAACCTTTCCCTTTCGATAGCTGTTTGGCCGCGAGATGAAGGAGAATTTGTTGGTGGCACACAGCGACTGCATCGCGGACCTAACTCTTGCTCGCGGAGAGGACGCTCACGTGCCTTTGCATTGCTCGTGGGTTCCAAGAACTGATTGTTTGCTTCAGGATCTTCAGGACGTATCTAGAGTTTATATAATCAGTATATCATGGTGCATCAACTTGAAAAGAAGGACGCTGGTTTTAGAAACAACTTCCGTCCATGTTTCAGGAGAGCAGCATCGCTCGGCTTGGCAACTACCGTGTGAAGCATTTGCATGAGTCTGAGGCCGAACAACGAGCCTTAAGTTATGCAGGTGTTTGGACAGGAATAGTGAAAGGCATCCACTGCAATTTTTCTGGCTTGTTCTAGAGCGGGACAGGAGCTTCCCATTTCTTTCCTCTGTTTTCAAAGAAAGAAAACAATTGAGTGTTGTGTCCTTTCAACAATATTCTCTTGACGCAGTGAGCACAACTTGGAGGTGAGCATCCTTTCGGTCGCAGCTGCAGTACAGCGCGACTTGCTCTTCGGAGGCTTTGTAGGGATTTGTAGGGGAGGGGGCAGAGGACACTATTTTAAAGGGGCAAGTTTGCTCAGCGACCCTAGTCAGTTATGTTGGACAAGGAAGTGATAGAGAGTAGTGAGTAGATGCTTTGAGCATGCAACATGGTAACTGACCAGATTGAGGATAATCATATATACTGCGTCATCTAAGCAATCTTCTTTTCAATTGTTTGTCATTGCCGAAAACTTTGATGATACGTGGATGATGATATACTGATATCATATCAATTGAGGCGGTCAAATCACATGAATTCCATCCCAATTTTGATATGAGTATTTCAGATGTTGGATCACTTTGGCAGAACAGTCCAAGACTGGTTACCAGGCTATTTCGATGGCTCCATTGCAGTATGGTCTATGCAAGCGACAGAGGCAATGGAGTCCCTAGAGTGGTTTGTTTTGCAGTACCTGGAGCACGAGGACGACGAGAACGACATTTGTTTAGAATCCCTTCTGAGCATACACACACCCGATTCCAGTAGCAGCCGGTAGCAAGTGAGCCTGCTTGGCATACCACGACCTCGCCTTGAAGAGAGAGTTCGAAAGAAATATCCAAGGCCTCAGCTGGCTTTTGGGAGGGTCAAGTGTTTGTTTGGGCATGTCACATCATTCATATCAATTGGCATCAATGGACATCAATGGAGATCTTGTTGTATGCTGTTCTGAGCTGGACTCAGCAGAATCGGCCTCAGGCTGAGTTGCTTCAAGGTCACCAGTGTGATGTTCGTCTCGTGGCCCTGGCAAGTTGCGAATGAGCTTGTGATTGTTTGTGATCATTGCTTGAAGATTTTAAAAGATCATGTGATCGTTGTAGTAGCCCAACTCGCTTCATTCAATGTATCAAATGCTACTGACACATCCCTTTCCGTCCTCGTGGCAAGGTTTGGGTTGAGGACCCTCCCTGGGGACCGGTGCTGTATTCTGGTGGAGGTGAAGGGAAGGTGCGGATCTCAGAGGATCTCACAGATTCGCAGATGGCCCAGACCCTTTTGTCATCTTTCCATATCTTTCCGTCCTTTCACTCCTTTTCTCTGTGTGTTCTCTCCAGTGGGCACAGTATCCTTGATTAAACGCATTACCAAGATGCACCAACCTCCACGACTGTGGGTCGCATGTTATCGTCTTTTCTTGCGATGTCTTTCGAGATTTGACATGATTTGGCATCTTTGCAATTTTCTCAGCTTTGCTGCAGGCCAGGTTCCAGCACAAATGGCACATTAGCGCCCACATCTCAGAGAGTCAACTGGAGCTCCCCTGATACATGGTACAAAATTTAAATTTTGTCGAAATGCCAAGTTGAATCTTACTGTGTCCCTAACGCTTTGGGGCACCGTAATTCAGGGCAGGTTCAAAACGAAACCAATGGCACGCTGTTGGAAGAAGCTCCATTCTCCCCACCGGAAGCAATCGTGGGATGGATCACAACCCAAAGCATCCTGATTGTTTCCGCCTGAAAACCAGCGCGGCAAACCACGGAAAGCATTCAAACTCAAACATCTTGGAAATTAGTTACATATACCGGGTGGCAAACTACCACCGTTGCCCTGTCCAATTAGGTAGGTATACGGTCAGAAAAATTCCCATACCAACATGCTGAATCTTACACGAATGCTTTTCTGTGAGTTTCTCAAACAAAAGAAGGAATCCAGATCCAAAAGACACCAACAAAACATGACCATACATTACGCCAAAAATGAAGCCATGCCATGTCCATGCCTTTCCTATGGTGTCTCTGGTGAAACAGAGTTGTGTGACTCAAAGTCCGATAAGGCCAAAGCTTCCTGCGAAAACCTTGCTGAGTTCGCCCATGGATCAGGCCGCCCTTTCGGATGTTTGCTTCCTGGCTGGGCAGCTGCAATTGACAGGGCGATGTTGTAAAGTTGCCTGCTGTGTGAGGCCGCTATTTTTGCTCGGCAGTGTGCTTAGAAAGTAACCATGGCTGAAAATCAAAAACACAAATTTGAAACTGCTGTCATCGTTGTCTCTGGTTTCCAATACTGCTTTACCTGCTCTGATCAGGTTGCGGATCCTTGTGCAGGATTTGCTTTTGAGGTGTCGCCGACCTGTGTACGGGTACGTGTGGTGAGACAGTTTAATGGTCTCATGTCACCATGACTTCCTTGTTCTGTTCGCACCTCGCCATGGAATTTTTCCAACATGGCGTCCTTCAAACCTCCACTAGGGTCCTCCGAGAAAACAATATAAAGCAAGCAAGAAATGTCTTGATTACAAACGCAATAAGACCGCACACTGAAAGCACACTGAAAGCACACTGAAAGCACACTGAAAGCACACTTGAATTGTCCACACTGTTCAAGCTTGCAACCAATAGCAGAATTAGAAGCCAGAAAGTCCAGGCAAACTTGGTCCAAACACATAGTGATTTCTTTATCTCAGTGCTTTGAGAGCGTTTGCCCACAACTCTTCAGAAAAAAAAACCAAAAAGGTTGATTTTTATGAGCGGAACTCCATCAGACAGAGTCCAAATCTTTGCACGTCTTCCACCTATCAGTTATCAGTCCATAATATTTTTGTTTTGCTCCACAGTTTGCATTGATTCGAGTGTCAAGTCCAACAATTGCTTTCTGAATTTGGGGCGCAGTGCTGTGCTGCAGATGGTTTCAAGTTCAAAATGGCAGCTTCCAAACCAGCATTATCATTTGTGGTTGCTCTTACCAAGCGCCAGCAAAGGTGGCTCTTGCTGACTTGCATGCTCACTGATTGTCTGGGTCACACCGGATCGCGCTCTCATTGGTACCTCCGGTGGGGTTGCTGAGTTAGCAGAGACCGGACGCGAGAGGGAAGCTGGTGCTAAGCTGTCAAATGAAGCAGCACAGCTTAACTCAACCTCACCACTGTGATTTGCAAACTGTAGGTCTGTCTTGAGTCTTGGGTATTGTTTAAATCTTCTATTATTTGCTACATTTCAGTTCGGACTCAGCATGTCTTTATCTTTGACATCTCGCAGAATCCGACCTTGCCAATGGTTTGGAGGCCCAAGATGACTAAGCGCAGCTTCTTGAAAACGTCAAATCCTCTCCATCTATTGAAATGATTGAGCCGAGAAAGAACACAAACCCACATTGATGATGCAAAAGAGAACACACTTCTCATCAGTTCTCGCATCGTTTCAAGGCTGATGTGATGAGGTCAGTCAAGTTGGAGGTCGATTGAAGTGTACATAGACTTGGGTAGATGTAGACCAGCAAGATGCTGAATGTGATGCTGTCTACCTGACAATTGTGGGCCAAACAAAACTGCAGCTTGGGACCTGTTTCTGGAAGGCCGTACAAATCACACCGTCCCACAACCAGTTCAAGCAAAGGATTGAAAAACAGTCAAACACTTCGTTTTCTTCAGAACCTTATCATGTTCTTCTGCAGCGGGCTCTGCGCGCTTGAAACCACTTTGACAGTTTCAGCACTTTGCAAGTGACACCCATAGTGTTCTTGGTCCTTTGGCCTATTCCTTTAATCCAGCCACAATGGTGAATCAGCTCTCCACCAAATCATCAACATTTCAAACACTCATCATGATGCGGGTCGCGAGTGGTTGCGGCCCACATGCACGCTGGGTACATGGCAAGCAGGAAGAGTGGCTGCCTCTTGGCTGATGATTTGTTCAGAATTGTTTATTTGCGCAGTGTTTGTTGGAGGATTTTCTCTGAAGCATCAGCCAAGCATTGCTTTGGAATCATTTTCTGCTTTTGGCAGCGCTCGCTTGAGGCACTTTCTTCCTACGGTCCAACTTTGGTTTCTCCAGCGACTGGTACAAGAACTTGCTGAGCAGCTGGACGGACAGCTGGCAGCTTCCATTCTTCGAGGCCTACATGCCTCCGTCAGACTTCCAGCTTCTGAGATTTCTGTTCTAAGGGAGGTCTAAAAACTTAATTAAATCCTGATGTTGGGATTGTCGTTTTCCAGAATGCATTGAAATGCAAGGTGCTCAACACCTGGACCAATGCGTCAGGAAAGCGTGTGGAGCCCAGGTGAATCCTTGCTTTCTCTTGGAGCAGAACTTTATACATCTTTGCACCAGGGCCTACTCACTTTTTACTTTCTCGCAGTTTCCTGCTAGTTGGATGGTTTGGGATGGCTACGCTGCGAATTTTGAGTGACACTTGCTGAACTTGCCGTTGGTGAGTCCTGTTCGCCGGCTCCTACTCTCCTCACCGCCCTCACCTCTCCATCCGTGACATGGTTTCCACCAAGGACCTAGCCTTGGCGCTAGCGGCATCTTGTGAAGAGGGCAAGAAGCACAGCCCCAGAAAGAAATGCGCAAGGCACTTTTGGATCTTTTGGCTGGTGGCTTTGAGATCGAACTGATGACAGTTCATAGCCAGCTCAAGCCAACTTCTTTTCTTCTGACTGTCCCACTGTGAAAAATGGCCCATGCAGCATTATCACAATAGCTATCTATGCGCGGTTTTGGAGGAGATTGCATTCAGACGGCCAGTCTGAAGAGGTTGAGGCTGACGATCACCCTGACTGTGATGGTGACATTGCTGAGGCCATTTACAGTGCCACACGAGTTTGTGCAGGATGTTTTTTCTTCGACCAAGATGATTTCCTCCTAATTTGCTGACATTGAATGTTGCACAGCTTCATCATTATGTTCATGAAGTAATGTTCCCGCTCAGTTTGGTCAGTTTCGATATCTTTCAATCATTGATGTGATAAAACAGTTTGGGCCCGAGAGTCTAAGGCGTCTTCGACCTTTCGGCCAGTTGACACATGCCAAGTGAAGGCCTGGGATTCAAAGAATCCTCAAAGGCTGAGCCACTGCTGCAGAGCTTTGCCCGATTTTTCTCAAGCTTTCTCNACATGCCAAGTGAAGGCCTGGGATTCAAAGAATCCTCAAAGGCTGAGCCACTGCTGCAGAGCTTTGCCCGATTTTTCTCAAGCTTTCTCAGATCCACATTGCACATGGACATGGTCAAACTTGAAAACCAATCTCAATAATTTCTCTGAGCACTTTGAGAACCTTGGGATCTTTCTGGAGGTTTACAGTATGGCCGATCCTGCACCGATTTCGGACGCGGAAGCAACTTTCGAGCTGAAAACTTGGCCAGATATTTTGCGCTGAGTTTCGTTCGTGCTTGCAATGATGGAACAGTGCTTGACTTTGATGACTTGCAAGGTTGCCTATGAGCGACTGTGAAAGTGAAACGGAGGTGCGGAAATTGGGGGGCTCAGGCACTTGCAACGCTGGCAAGGTACATGAACTGCTTTTCTGTGAGCTGCAGTTGAGCGTCAGTTTTGAAAGAAAGGACAATTACATTGGTAAGACGGGTAAGTGAACGATGTAAAATGTAAAATAAATAACATCTCACATAGTTTGTAAACGTTCCACTGTAAACATAGATACCGCAAAGATAGCTCGCAGAGAAGATACATTTGACAAACAGGCCGATTTGTCTTGGCATCTTTGAGATGTCTTGTTGTAGATGGCTATTGGAGTAGGTTACCAGTAGGTTTGTAGAAATGTGCGGTCAATCCTTCCGTTTTTTATCGATATTATGGAGCGGAAAGCTCAATGTTTGCCTGAGGGCGATGCAGAGCTCGTCGACCTCTATGACAGGCCTGGATCGGAATGTGGACATTGGCAAGATGTACCCACCCCCATCCTTTTTTGTTTCTTGTTTTCAATTGGATGGCAGGCCCTGGAGTTGCCTTGAGGCATGGGCGTGATGCACAGTTGGGGGTAATATGTACAATTAAGACATATTTGATATTATTAGATAATTAGTAATTAGTCTATAAGACGATATAAAGTAAAATCTATTCTATTCTATTCTATTCTATTCTATTCTATTCTATTCTATTCTGTTATATTCATTCTTTCTATTATGTTATATTGTGTTATAGTATTACATTGGAGAATATTGCATTACATTACATTATATTGTATTATACTATATATTATATTTTGTTATATTATACTATATTTATATCATATTCTGTTATCTGATATTAAATTATATGTTATATTATGTTATAGTAATGATCTGGCTTTTTGTTGAGCATGGCTAGGAAGGGACGATCAAGATCCATCAGATTGAGAGTGAAAGGATGAAGACTTTTGCAGTAGATCCTTTTCAATCCTTTTCCTGGTGCACAGCCAAACATATTTTCTAAGTTTTTCTAAGCTGGAGGCTTAAGGAGGCTATTTACGCCAGTCATGTCTGGGTGAATTGTGTTTTGTCTCTGACATCGGAGTCTGTACATCTTTCACTAGGACGTGTACCTGGAGTCCCTATTGCAGAGATTGCTGACTGCTCCTCACTCAATCTGCAGGAACTTCCGCTTGGTTTGTTTCTAGTCAAATTATCAGAATGATGATCTAAATCTAATTAGCAAATCAGTGTTTGCGTAAGTATCTTCCTTGTTTGAACTCACATCACGTTGAAGACCAAGGAAGATGAGACCTGCCCTCTCACTCGTTTGTCCCTTGACAGCACCTGTTTCAACCCTTACTCAGCCTGACAAATTGGCGATGGCGTCGAGGCGTTTTCACACAAACATCTTCAACTTTCAATACAAAGCGTAGACGGATGACGATGGACTTAAAGGAATTTAAAGGGAGACCGGATGGATCGGATGGATTCATTGGATTCATCTTTTTTGGTGCGACTTGACGCATTGCGACGTCTCCCGGGGTCAGTGCTGCTTCCTGCCGTCCTCGTCCACCTTGTGCATGCCATTCTGAGGCTGGGTGGTACCAGTGGTACCAGCGGTACCAGCGGTACCAGTTCGCCGAGTCAAGATAGAGGGGCAGGCCAATGCATGGGCGGACAAATGATGATTGACCCAGTTCGGGGTGCCATTATTAATGTCACTAAATATCATCTAAATAAAGCAGAGGTCACTTCCAGCATTGCAAGACCTTGCATTGGAGTGATCACCGAGGGTATGAAGAAACCCGCTTGAAATAACTTGAAATATATTGAAATCGAGGCTTTCCTAACCTCATCTCGTGCCTCGCGGGTGGGACACCCGAACCTGGCACGGAGGAAGGGTGTGTCTGTGACCTTGATGCCACCAGGTTTCTGCATCAGTCTGAGACTTACTGAGAGGTGGTTGACATTCCACAGCAGTGCAGAGTGCAGCCATGAGCATTGGTTGGCGGATGACATGCGGGAGCTCTGGAGATTGGAACTGTGCGGAGTCGTTGCAAGCTACGTCAGCCAAGGCCTTGCGAGCGATCGAAGATGAACTCATCGGCACACGAGCCGGATGCCAAGTCCACACAGACAATTCATGACAATTCCATGTTTCAGAGTTGGGCAAAGGCGACAGATTCTTACCAAGGTTTGTGCCAGGGGCAGCCTCCCATTCGAGGGCCGAAGGCAATTTTTCTCTTTTTGTGCAGTTCTTGATACTGAATTTCGTATTTAAGATATCGGCAATAGCCGATAGCTGTGTATGTATGATACATTATTGGATTATAGGGGGTGTCCTCATCGGATGGGGAATTCATTCAAGGCCACGAAGATTGGCCAGCGGCACATGGCTTGCCCTCGGAAACAAAAGTCCGAACCTTAC
>BGPT01001496.1:12911-49767 GCA_003297045.1 Symbiodinium sp. clade C Y103
GGAGGAGCGTAGAAGAGTGGCGGAGGCAGAGGCCGCTGAAACTCTTTTCAAAAATGAAAGGATTGTGTAGATGCAGTTACAGTATAGATGTCTGATTGGTGCACCCTTCTGCCGCTGGTGGCCATTGCGTCCTTGATACATTTTTTTGAGATGGTTGGTGGAAGACACTTTGTCCTTGAAATGGAAGGGGGGCACTCATACGTTGAAAAGTGTTCATGTACAGAAGAATTGTATCAACGTTTCTGACAGCATACTGTGGAAGGACAGCATGCAGATGTTCCAATTGTATGGAATTGTACCCTTCTCTGCCATGGTCCATGAATGTCCATGGGTCCTGCACATGTTGCACGTGTGAAGAAATTCATGTGGGGGAGGTTTGAGGTACAGCTTGGAAAATCTGGTAAAATGATTGTAAAATGGGTAAGCTTTCAAGGAGCCAGAGCGTTCGGTTGGGCTAGGCGGCGAAGCCGCAGATGGATGATTCAGATGATTTCGATAGTGGCAGTGATTCGGACGGCGAGTCCAAGGTGCTCACACGGGGAGAGATCCAAAAGGAAGGTGAAACCTGGGTGCATAAGCGAGAATCGTTATTTAATGTTGCTTCAGGAAATGGAAGACCAACGAAAGTTGTTTGGAATTGAGATAGAAGCACTACCATGCATACTGATTTGAAATCATGCCAGAAAGGTGAACAGTTGCAATCTAAATGCGAAGCTGGATAAGGGATACGGCTTTGGGACTTGAAGATGTGTGCAGCATCACTTGTCGGATCCTTGAGACTCTCTAATTTTGGAGCTCACAAGGTGAGACATTTCCACATTGTCCTTTGTTCTCAGAGAAAAACATATTTTACCAAATTTTGACACAAAAGCACAGGTTGGTGCTAGCTCCCCTGTCTTGTGGGGATGACCGTGTCTTTTCTGCGGGTGCCTTGGCCAGGTCGATGAGGAAGCGGAGTCGAGGTGGGTCGGTTCATAACCTTTCGGCACGGCTGAGTCTATTTGATGCATTCCGGAAAAGGGCGCCTTCGCACCAGGCCTGAGGAGGAATCTTCAAACTCCAATGAGGCCACTCAATTGGCGCCTTAGTGGTGGCTATCGAGCACTCTTGACCTCTCCAATCTCTTTTTATGAAATCGCTTCGCTATCTTGTGCCCTTCCAATGCCTCCTCTTTCCGAGTACATGATCTCAGCACTCTGAACCTCGGGATCTGTTGCAGCGTTGATATGTGAGGTGGATGATGCGTTGATATGTGAGGTGGATGATTTGAATGGTGCTTCATGCCCTGGGGCACATCAACCAGATTGCATGTGGAGACTTGGCTAGCCGTTGCGAAAATGACTCTTGTACCTCTTCGCCTCTTCGTACTCGGAGATTCAACTGGATGATTTTCTGTTTGACAAGATCTGGTTAATTTCTCTGGCTGAGGGCTTGTGAAGCTGGAACAACCTTGCAAACAAGCAAGAGTTCGGATGCTGTCAATGGAGTCTTTCGGCCGGAAGTACAAGTTGATGTCTGGTTATTCTGCCGGCCAATGTTTCAACCAAAGACAAAGCACTTGGGGCCCATGAACGTTCTTCTTTGGTAGCTTTGGCGTTTGATTGATCCACATGAATGTAGTGTTGGAAGCCTCTTCTACTCTCAGGATTTGAAAACAATCATGTTGGTGACGCACTTCGTTCTGACATGATAACGCTTCTGAATGTTGACCAGGTTGTTCAAATCGGTGCAGCTGCTCTGTGCGCTCCTCAGACTCTCGTCTGCATTTGAAGTGGAGTTCCTCTCGCCGCAAGGTATCATGCAAATCGAACATCTTTGGATTGTCCCTGAATTCGAAGGTTTGCTTTGCGTGTGTGTGTGTGTGCCCGCGCGCATCAAGACTAGGGCGTCATGGTCTGTGCTTTGATTGAGAAACGACATGATATATATATATATATATATCGCTAGGGGGCTGACGTTTGCCCGAAATCCACAGAATTCCCTGCGGGACTGCAATCTGCTGCGTTGTCTCGGAGCGTGTTTTTCGCAAACTGNCTAGGGGGCTGACGTTTGCCCGAAATCCACAGAATTCCCTGCGGGACTGCAATCTGCTGCGTTGTCTCGGAGCGTGTTTTTCGCAAACTGCGAGCATATGAAATATTGATATTACCTGTGTCTCATGGCATTTTTGCGCTTATTCAAGACGGTGCCAAAATAACATTTTGGAGCACGTTTTAAAGATATCCTCCGTAAATTGCAGTATTTGGAGCCTTTAATTAAAATCTCAATAAATTGGAAGATTTTGAAAGAACACAACATGATCTAACCCTAAATAAACCCTAAACAAACCCTAAACCAACCCTGAATTAAACATGAATAACCCTAAATAGACACCCGAAACAATTTTATTTAAACCCTAAAACATCCCTAAAACAACCCTAAATAGCGCCAAAATTAACAAACAAACCCTAAATTAAATAAACCCTAAAAAAACCCTAAAGAAAATCTAAACCAACCCTAAATAAATCCTAAAACAATCTTAAATATATCCTAAACAGACCACAACCTAACTAAACCCCCAATGAAACTTTGGGCAAACGTCCGCCCCGGAGGGATATATATATATATATAGTTATATGCATCCTTGGCGACTGCAGGTGCCAATCCTTGGAGGCCAGTTTCCTTCCTGAGCTACTCGGCAGAACAAAGACAGATTGAAACTGTCCGCATTCATGGTCAACAGCTTGCTGCGGTGCTGAGGATAGTTCTTCACGTGCTGGGCTTTCTTCCCGTGCCTCAACTTGTGAAAGGGTACATACGAAATGTGCAGAAATAAACAAATGTCCTGCAGAATTTTGAGGAGTCTGATCATTGTTGCTACAGCTGTTAAGCTATCATTTTATTTTCACATATTTTGTCTGCCTGAAATTTGGCAGACCAAGCCGAGGTGAAAGAAGTGATGGAGCAGACAGTTCGGGCAGTGTCCAGCCATTTTGGGTGCCACAAGGCTGGTGGACGACAGGATCAATCTTTGCATTCGGCCCAGGTCTGGCTAACTCACTTGTTCAGCTTGGTGGACATAGACAAACTTCAGCCGCTGAGTGATGTTCCGTCACGTGGCTGCAGAAGTTTGCGGTTATACACAGCAGTTTTGCATGTTTTTGCCGTGTCAAGGGCTCGGTGTTTGCAGTCGCCTTTCATTGCCAGTAGCTGGGATATTTTCTAGGGATGTCCATATGAAGATCATGTCGCTGCCTGCTCTTCTTTGTGGTTGCTTTCTTTCTCGGCCTCATTCCTGCCCCTTTTCGGCTTTTGCTTTTGTCCTGTTCACGTTGCTAGCATACCTACTTCTCTTTTCTTTTCTTTGGCTCGTTCTTCTGCTTCATCCCTTTTCCAGCGTCTTCTCCCCTTTGACATCCTGTTGATTCTCCCTTGCCCATTTCAACTGCTCATGCTATTGCAACGCAACCTGCAATCCTGATGTCGAGACTGAGTGTGAGCAGCCAATGCAAGTTGGCTGGGACTGCTAGCTGTGCAGCTTTTACGGCCTGTACTGCCCTGCTTTAGGTGCAATGTGCTGCTCAACCCACTCCCAAACCCTACTGGTAAATCCGATCACCACTGCACCACTGCACCACTGCATCTCCCAGCACCAGCACACCAGCACACCAGCACACCAGCACACCAGCACACCAGCACACCAGCACACCAGAGCACCAGCACCACCACCACGAATGCAAATGTTAGCAGTTTCGAAGTTTGGAACCAAACATGTGTGTATGCAACATATTCACTGTCAGAATCTTGTCCTCTAAAGTTCAGACCCTCAGCGGAAAATGTAATGCCTAGGATGGCTCGAGGGCGGCATCCCATTGAAGAGTTCACAGCTTACATGTCGGTGACGTTCAGCGGAACCGACTCCGACTCGTCACTGTCCGACGGAGACATCGTAGACCGACTGCTATCAACTGATTTCTCAGAGGGCTTCCAAGGCGGGGCAGGTTCTCGCTGTGTGGGCAGATTGAACCGTTTTGACTTTTTGCAAGCAGCTGTCAACTTGGGCTGTGATTGTCTGCATGTAGCCCACCAAGAGAAGGTTTTTGGGAGACAGCAAATTAGCCAAGGAGTGTTCCAATCCAAGGATTGGAGTGCATGATACTCTTGTCGTTTACATACCTTCCTTGTCCCTGAGAGGCTGCTTGCAACTCTGGTTTGGCCCTTCGGCCCAGATTGTCGGAGGCAAGCACCTCGAATATTTCCATTTCATCGAGGAAAAGGCATTCGCTAGTTGTGGACGAACCAGGCGGGTTGTGACACGCGCCAAATATGCCCAAGCTCTGATAAATCACCAGGATTTGCGGGGTTTCAGGCCAGGTGGCAAAAACGACTGACTGATTTGTGCCAGCGTACGGTTTCATGACGAAACATGGTTGTTGATTACGAAACTGCAATCTTAAATGCGAAGAAAGGATGTTGGCAAAATGCGAAAGAAGTCAGTGGTTCAATATACATAATATACCTGCGTATATATATCATATATACACATAATATATACTATATACATATTTTGTTATGTATATTTTTGAATCATTATCATGCAAATCCAGACATCCCGCTCAATCTTCAGCGCTGCTGAAAACATGTGCACACGGATCATTAAACAAACAGGGAATGGCAACAAACCATGACATGGAGAGGGATCATGCCAGGCGAGGTTAGGAATCATTATGAGGAGAGGGACCCTTAACCTCCCAGTTTCGTCCTTAACCTCCCAGTTTCGTCCTCAACTTCCTTTGATCTCAGCAGTTTCAAGTTGCACACTCCTTGCTGCTACTGTGGACATCTGTAGACATCGATAAACAATGGTCCAGTTTCAGTCGACTCAGACTTGGCCTTGTATTAAAAAGATGCAACAGCCTTTAAGTTGAAGCTTTAACCACCCAATTGAGTCCTTAACCTCTCAGTTTGATGCTTAGCCTCCCATTTGGGTCCTTAATGTCCCAGTTGGGTCCTTATAACCTCCCAGTTTCATGTCTAACCTCCCATTTCGGTCCTTAACCTCCCAGTTTCCCACTTTGATGCTTAGTCTCTCATGACATGTTAAAGGCTAGAATCCATTTGGTCGAGTTACTGTGGAAGAACAAATAGAAATTACGCAAATTCACATTCCAATGGATGAATTCTCATCATCAAACATCATGGTTATGTTGAAGCCTTTTTTCGTTTTGAGCAACATGTTCATTCGCAATCGGCAAGTATTCTATTCGTCATTAAAAATCTTTTAGTTTCGCTATTAAACAATACGCTCGATTTGTGCTGAGACACACACACACAGGCCTGAGACTAATGACTTCGAGGAGAATGGTAGCCTCCTCCAATGAATCTTGCCACATGGCCTGGAATTTCACATGACCATGACTTCCACAGTGAAACAATAGAGACTCAAAATTTGTTTGTCAATGATGAATGCATCAGAATTGAGCAAGTAACAGAGACAGAGGCTGAAAAAGGCAGAAAGATACTGAAGGATTTAATTGTGAAAGACTGTTTATCAAGGGTCCAAGAGAATGTGCATGAAACATCCTGAAGAAAGGTTTGTTTCATTTCGGTTTGGCTTGCAGTTCACAGCAAAAGGGCCCATTGAGGATTTCATGATATGACGCAACTTGGAGGCCCACTGAGATGTACTGTACATAGACTTCGGTAGCCCTGCAAGACGCTGAAAGGGATGATTTCTACCCGACAATGACGGGCGTAAAATGAAAGCACTTTCGTGGAAAATGAAAGCACTTTCGTGGACATGTGCTGGCGAGCTCTTCGGGTCGTAGCATGCTCAGACCTGACTTGCTTTGTTGAGAGACAAAGTGGCAACTACTAAAGACATGGGCCATGGTGCGAGTCTTGTTTCAGCTCTTTCTTGGTTTGCGCAGCTACAGTTTACAGCCTCGTCGTTTGTAAACGATCTGGATCTTGTTTCGAATCGTTCAGTCATAGATTCAGGAATCGTTCGCAAAGTCCCTGTAATTCTGGATTCGTTTACTCAAAGCTGTAGCATGTTTGCATCTTCAGCGGCTCCGCCAGATCACTTCCGATGTTGAATTCAATGAGCACAGCTCTGCACAGTCACAACTTGTTGCTTCGTTCAGAAAGGTTTCAGATTTTGACAACCGGCACAAAACCTTGCTGCTCTAATATACTTTTATCGTCGATTGATTTGATGCTCATTGGACTCATCGGATCTTATTGGCAAGGAATTGGTGGAGGTGACAAATTCAAATGGGATAGTATAATAACCCCGCGCCTTTCATTTTAGCTTGGGCCTGCCCCTTAGCACTTCCAATGCATTACCGGCCCAGAAAACGATAAGAGTAAAAAAAAAACGATAACGAATGTGGCTTCGTGGGTTGAAGTCCACAAAGGTAGTGAACCCGGTTCACTTTGGTGGTTTTGGGGTCCTCCCCAAAGAAACAACCCCTTACAGGGCACCNAATGTGGCTTCGTGGGTTGAAGTCCACAAAGGTAGTGAACCCGGTTCACTTTGGTGGTTTTGGGGTCCTCCCCAAAGAAACAACCCCTTACAGGGCACCTAATCCGGACCTTCCTGGGCCCCTACCTGGTTACGCTTCTCGATTTGACAGTCCCCTGCCGGCGGCCGCGCTCTTTTGCCCCTCGTGGCCTTGAGCCAAACCGCAATCGGTTTGGAGTCCTGAGTCCGAAGCACAGCTGGGCGTATGCGGAACATCCCTCTCTGGAAACATGCAAGGCTGGGATACATCACTGCAAGTTTATGAATGTACTTCCAAGGCATGTTGTTTGGTGACCAAATTCACANTGCGGAACATCCCTCTCTGGAAACATGCAAGGCTGGGATACATCACTGCAAGTTTATGAATGTACTTCCAAGGCATGTTGTTTGGTGACCAAATTCACAAACGAACTTATATACATACATGTTCATGAACCCTCAAGATGGCAACCTGCACAGGCCTCCAAAACGATAGCGAAACGATAGCAAAAACGATAACCAAATATGAAANTATATACATACATGTTCATGAACCCTCAAGATGGCAACCTGCACAGGCCTCCAAAACGATAGCGAAACGATAGCAAAAACGATAACCAAATATGAAAGACACGAGAGTGTTTGGGCGGATACCCATTTGACCTGTTTGAGCATATCACCTTTCGAAGACCTGTATGTTTGATACATACTCGTAGCCACGGAAAATGAAAGGAACATGAAAGAAAACGAATGCAAAACGAAAGGAACATGAAAGGAAAGTGAAAGGAACATGAAAGGACGTGAATGCAAAATGAAANGGAACATGAAAGAAAACGAATGCAAAACGAAAGGAACATGAAAGGAAAGTGAAAGGAACATGAAAGGACGTGAATGCAAAATGAAAGGAAATGAAAGGATAAAATGAGATTTGTTGACTTTGGACCAAGGATGCTTTTACATCCACAGAAAGCTGGAAAATTCACATTTCTAGTACAAAGAGCCCACCACCTGAGAAAACGATAAGAGTAAAAAAAACGATAACATGATTTCGGGACATTGAAAATGATACGGGGTTTTTATACATAAATGACAAATGCCATATTTTGGGACAAGCCGAATATGGTGAGATCATTTTCAGCGCCTCATTTTCGTGAATTTCCACCTCAAGGATCGCCAGCAAGAGATAGTCATAGCGCTGCAAGCCCTATCTCCGATTTGGGTTCCTTGCAAAAAATGTCGTGCCATCCTCAAGCGATCTGAAAGCTGTGACATTATGTGGGAGTCATGGGAACTCAACTTCGATACATGGGAATTTGTAACGTTTGTTTGGAAATGGGGTCTGAATGCGTACCTCCAATTGTAGCCAATTTGATGAGGAAAATTATGATTAACCATTAGGTCGAGGGGTACACTTTTGTCAGACAAATCCACTTGATAATGATGATCATGATGCTGATGCAACAAAACTGGGAGCAACGTGTCTTTGTTCCATCTGGAGAGGATTTCCCATACACAAAATCCTGGCTATAGTCCAAATCAGCTCACAGCTGACACCGACTGTCCAAATCTTCACAAACATAGATGGGTCAATACCAATTATTGCCAATACCACCCATGTTTGGGATGAACATCCAAAAGTCCCAGCTTTTCCCTGGGTTTCACCCAGATGGGTTTTTATCCACAGCTGATGATTTCCAACTGGAGGAACCGAGTCGCTCAACGAGAAACTCCTTTGGAGAAAAACCTTAGAGAGGTCCTGCTACACTGCACTTGTGCTGGGCATATTGGGGGGCTACTTTTTTTCATAAAGGTGCTGGAAGGCATCAGAAAATCCACATGATCCCGCCTTGATTAGAGACCAGGAAGATACTTCAAAAGTCGTTTCATTTGCTCTTCGTTGCCGCCTGTGACCTGTGATGACCTGATGTTTTGTCTTGGTCGGAGTCCTGCCAGGCGACCTCGAACCAGAACTGGGACGTGCCCAACAGCCAGTGCGCTACAGCATGATTTCAGCCACTCCAAGAATCGCAGCGACATTTGGTGCTCTTGCCTGTTTCATACTGTTTCTACAAAAGCTCAGGGACGGATGATTTGTAAAAGTTACAATAATCCTAAGTCTGGATGATTACAGAAGTGAGATGCTCAACAATTCGCATCTGGTTATTTAACATACAAGTAGCCATGGAAAATGGCCCAATTATAAATGATTTATGGTGAAGTACCTATTAAAAATGGTGGTTTTCCATGGCTACTGGTATGTTAAATAACCAGAGGGTACCACATGAGTGACAGGAGTCATTTCTCTGCCGGCAGGCTGAACGACATCGCTTGGGCATCTTTTGATTTCCAGGAGTCGGAGCGCTCAACGATCATCCATCCCCAAATTCACGAAAGCCTCGGCTCTCTGTGAACCGTGAGACCCAAAAGCAAGACGGCGCACAGCACATCTTTTTTTTGAAATCTAGTGGTGTGGGCAGCTGTGCTCTGCGCCAAATCGACTACGTCTACATTCTTCTAGTCGCTATTTCTGCTAACATAATGGTGACTAGAGAGGCTTGGGATTTTCACTTGTGCGCTTGAATTGCGGGTCAAAACACGCCAGTTAAGTGCTTTGAGCCTACATCAACATTGCAACTCAGAACTTCGAAGTTTTTATGCGGGCAAGGCAACAGCAGAATTGCAAGAATGGTTACCATTTTGTACCCAAACACCCCCCAATTAACTCTGAAGTTAAGTGTTCTGAACTCTGACTTTCAGTCGCTTCCTTCATGTGGTGATTTGCATCGTCATTGCATGAGTCAAACTTTGCTGATGTTTTGGTTGTTGCTTTGGGGATGTTTCCAGTTTTTTTTACTCTCTGAATCTCAATTGATATCAATTCTATGAACCTATGGCCAGCTATGGCCTATGGGTTTTTCAAGTTTCCATTACGCTGCTCTTCGCAAAATTAAGGTCTTCGGTAGACAACAATAGCTACTCTGGCTATGGTGGGGGCGGCAGCGGAAACTATGGAGGTACGGTGTAGCTGTTGTTTGTGCTTCAGATATGCATCGGTCAAAATGATAGACGCCCCCAATTGGACGGTAGCATAATGTTGCACAATGTTGCATGTTTTTGTATGACATATAGAATGACCATGAATGACCAGTCTCTCTTTGGTCAAGTGGTACCCTACTTTTGATCGCCCCTGGAAAAACGAGTCACACCAATGCCACAATGCCACTGGGACTGTGGATTTCCACTGTGAGGTGGTGGCAAGTATGGCGGTAGCAGCAGCTCCCCGGGGTGTGGATCTCAAATGTGCAGTTTATTCTGCAGCAGGAGCAGCGGTGAATGCCCAGGGGAGGATCCGGCTATGGCGAGAAGCCACCACGGCCTCAACATGTTGACTTTGATTTGTTTTGTTGTTTTCTATTGTTTTCTTGCTGCCTTCTCTGGCAGCTTGCAAGAGCTTTGAGATACCATGCCAGTACCAGGTATGACCCCTATGTTGGCAACAAGAAATTCGAAGAAACACGTCGAAAAAACGAAAACAGAGACGAGTACTGCACCAAGTGGACAGAGGGTGGAGGGATGCAAAATGGTGATGTCACCACTTGCGACATATGGAGATGGGTCAACATCATAATATTCATAATTCATTTCAAATTAATTTCCATATTTGAGGGAATAAACATCCAATAACAAGCTATTTTGGGGTACCTAGGGCACCAGGGTTTTGACTCATCACCGTCCTCTTATTTTTCCAAGGCATCAGCTCCATGACAGAGATCGTCGCCGTTTGGAGCACAGTTCTGAAGTCGACTGCGAAATTGGCTGCGAACGAAGGAACATCATCAGTTTCCTAGTACAATTGCTACGACAAATATCATTTTATTTTACAGATGGTGCTGCCAAACAGATCAAAAGAAGACGGATTGAAAAGTCTTAAATACCGATTGATTAGAGAGGGCTCCTTTTATCAAATCAACCAGTTGAGTGCAGGAATTGAAGACACGAGCTTGTGGGACTTGCAACATGCTGACAAGATATTTAGTCATTTGACAAGTCTGCGTTGTGTACGTCCGGAAAACGTGCCTGCCTAATTCGTGAGCTAAGCCCGTAGTTCATGGCACATCCCATGTAAAGTTGCTTTCAATGGCGTGACCTCTCAGCACGCAAGGCTGCGGAACTCATGGCGTGCTGCGGTGCCGATGAGACACTGTTGCTCCAATCGGCTTGTTTCCCGTGCCAGCGCGAGTTGGAACTGCTCTCAGGCAACGAGTAGTGTGATTTGCCAGGGTTCCTGCAGGGTGGGTGGAAAGCCAGCTAGGCATCCTTCACAATTNCAGCGCGAGTTGGAACTGCTCTCAGGCAACGAGTAGTGTGATTTGCCAGGGTTCCTGCAGGGTGGGTGGAAAGCCAGCTAGGCATCCTTCACAATTTTGGGGCGGGGTTCAAGGAAGTGTATAAAGCAAGCGTGCAGCGTGTGGATTTGCATGGACATCATGGATTCATAGATGATCTCTAGGGGTCACATCATTGGTCCTTAAACAAATCTGCCATTCAAGAGGTATGAATAGCGATCAAAGATCAGGACCTGACCTGGCCATGTCTTCAGCTTGAGGTTCCGCGGCTGGGTGGAGTGCAAACTTTGGGTTCTTCACAAAACCCTGGAGGCGTTGATTGGGAGCTGGCGCTTGCGGTGAAAAACCACAAAGTCGAATCAAGGCACTGGTGAATCAATAATACTTGGATAATTTTGGAGAAGTTATTGTGGTTAGTAAGGGGGATCATCCCCAAATGGCGTTATTTAACAGCTATTTTCAGCTCGTCACTTACTACAATACAGCCAAGCCAGATGAGATGAGTTTGTCTGAAAATTTAGGAGAACACCCTCACCTCCCATGGACTATTCTTGTTACGCATCCCTACCAAAATGGCCACTTGAAAGGTATACCCCAATTTCAGACTATCAATGATGATAATGATGTATGTTAATCTCTGCATCCTTGGTTGGAATTCAAGAACCTCTGTTTAAAGCCTGATCAATGGCAACAAATGCCTACCCTAATGTTACAATAGCACTAGGGGGTATCAATCATATACTTATGTAGCAATGCTAGAAATCCATAGAAATCCACCATTTCTTTTGCAGTCTGTCGCATTGTGTTGGTATGGTGTTTCTCACTCACAAGGACTAAGATCCCCATTGCAATTTCGAGAGCTTCATCACCTGAGGATTGAAGCCGTCCACCGGCTTACTCATGTTGTGTTCACAAAAAGTGTATGATTTCACTTCCCATTTCTTTTTGTCCAGTCATATGTGGAATATAGTGAAGATATACCTCAGTTATCATATAACTATATATTTTTCTATACATGTGGATGTTTCCTAAATGTGGGATCCCCAAAACCATAAGTTTGAATACTAACATGGTCCAATTTTTGATGATTTGGGTTACCCCCATTTTAGNCCTAAATGTGGGATCCCCAAAACCATAAGTTTGAATACTAACATGGTCCAATTTTTGATGATTTGGGTTACCCCCATTTTAGGATATGTTCTCACCCCTGTGTTTTTTTCGCGGAAAACGTGAACAACGACCGCCTGCAGGGCGCCATCCGGGGAATGGGGATCCACCCCAACCCTCAGCCATTTGACTACCCACCTTACTACGATGAACCTTGGTGGTGCCGGGCCGGGCGCGGGAAACATGGGAAACCCAATCCCATCCCCCTGGATGAAAAAAAATTGAAGGACAGGAGACTCTATGGTCGATGGGATGAAACCACATATTGGGAACTTTTTTGAATTTGTTTGATGTTAGCGTTAGCGGGATGGAAAAACTTCAAAAAACAGTTTGAGGTACGTCCACTTAGGTAGCATGTGGGTCATGTCATGGCGCTTTAACCGTAACCCCCTGAAAAGATTAACTTCCCCCAATCAAATCACTCTGAAAGACGATGGCCTATTTTCTATGGCCATCTAAAAAGTGGATGCCAACTTGATATTACTTTCATGTGCTGTATACATATGACATATACATAATGTATTTATAATTTAGATATTCATTATATTTTTATATATATATACAATAACATACAATACATATGTATGTATACATATATATATATACATATGTAAATATACATATATATATATACACATATGTGTACATAATGTGCATAAGTATACGAAGCGAAAAGACAAAGCCCTCATGAACTAAGTGGGTCAAGCATTTACTAGTTGCAGATCCCGAAAACATAAAAAGTAAAACAATCGCCGGATTGTAAAATTTAAGTGCCAGCCAATCTGAGGTATCATTACATACTACCCTGATTCGTAAGTAGCCAACGGAGTTGTCCCATCTATACACGCAGTTGCCAGCTGGAATGCGCATCTGAGCAATAGTATGACAAAGACTATTGGCATGTTGGTAACTTCAGAATTCAATACTATGTGTACTTGCTACATAGATTTTCGCGCGTTCCACCAGCTTAAAAAGATCTCCCTCTCGTTCATCTCTCAGGACATCATTTAGGTGTTCGAGAATGACCACAGTTGAGATTTTTGAAGCACACTCTGAGCTATGTTGATATAAACTACTGTGGTAAAGCCAATGCCATNCAGTTGAGATTTTTGAAGCACACTCTGAGCTATGTTGATATAAACTACTGTGGTAAAGCCAATGCCATGAACCTACCATGGACCATGACCGGGCGTGGTTTAACCCATAGAAATGATGCTTTTGTGACTAAAACCAGCTGGCGCTCGCCAGGTGCCCGCCTGAATGGTCTTTGGCTTGCTGGGGCATCCCAGGAAGAAACGCTGGTGTCCTGTGACAAAATTTGATAACTAACCGCCCATACAGAAGTGGGGTATATCATACTTACTTATATGGAGGTTTCCTAAAATGGGGTTACCCTTAAATCATGCCTTTTTGGGAGGGATTTTCCAATATAAACCATCCAGCTATTGAGGTAGCCCCAGTAGAACCCCCTTAATATCACACATCTAAGTGGATTTATCACGCGCATAAGTGGGATCATAGTGGGTTGTACATGGGTTCTGAAGCACTGCGTGCTGAAGAGCAGGTCGCTGGTACATCGAGCTGGCCTTCTTTCAGGATCAGGGAGCCTACACTGGGATGATGGTGGATCTCCGGTGCGCTCCCCGGGACGAGTCAAGGAATGGAACTGTTAACTAAGGAAACAAAGGGAGGCGGGATTCAGCCAGCGATTTGCTGGGTAAGGTTGGTTGATGGTTCATATTGGGGCAAAATGTTGCAGGTGAGTTGGAAATACTATTCCCATTGGGCCGTTGGGTGAACATGTCAAGCTTTAAAATGGGGAAATAAACATGACAATAGTTTGCAATCACCCAATGAAACACTTCGCCACAAAATGAGTACTGTAAGACCTAAGAACCGCCATGATGTGATGTCATTGGTTGAACTATGGGGAAATGGGGTTTTGGGGTATCAGTCCGACGGGATGTCGGTCTCCATTGTAATGAGTTGGAACCCAGTTGCCAAGCAGTGGCCGCGAACAGGCCTACCCTGCGTCAATTCGCAGAGGTGGTGAGCCAATGGCCCGAGAAGGACTGGTCTGGCATTTTAGGAATTAATTGTTACTGCATGTATGTGCGTAGAATAGAATACCTTGGTGCACCTATGTTTGCAGGTAGAGTAACAAATATAAATGTAATTGGATGTACATACATATATATATATATCATACATATACTATTTGTTTTGTCACCCTTACCTAGAATGATCAACTCCAATCGACTATTTCATACAAATTAGTATGCGCTATGTTTTGGGAATTTTTGAACTCACAAAAAAAACAACAACTTGCAGAATCTTCTCAGCTTTGACTCTTGAGTTCCGCCCCAACCGTTCTCAATGCTACTCTCAGACACTGATTCCAGGCCCACATGCTTTGCCTATTGTTCACCGCTTTCAACTCAGCCTTTTCAAACACGTTACTGTCAATCATTCAGCCAAGTCCCTAAGTGGATACAAATGGTCCCTTCAAGAGTTTGGCCATCGCGGGTTCAGTGACATATTGCAAATGGAATGGATGTTCATTGATACATATTTCGAATATACACACATATATATATATAGATATAGATATTATACATGTCTATTTGTACATGGATATAGGTATGTATGGAAGTACAAAAATATGTGTGTATATATATATACACACACATATATATATATATGGACATAACAGCAAAATTTCTGCAGGCAAGTATTCCCGTTTACACATATCTAAGGTACATGGGGACATCAACCCATCAACAAATGACAAGGTTTGCAACCAGTGACGCAACCAAGAATCACAAGAGTGCCTGAAGGTCCAAATGATGACGATGACTTGACATTGGTGATCTCCAAGAAAAACCCTGCGTGAGGATCGCCAATAAAAAACTAGATGTGAACAAGGCAATCTACACCCGGACATGATCACTATGGATCATGTGAGTCCCCAAATCCACCGAAATTGTTGTGCGCAAGTGTTGGGGATTATTGGTCACACACATGAACATAAAATGATATAGCTGCAAATCGGTGGCGAGCCACACGCTCACATGTCATTTAGACTTTTCATATGGATTTACCACCTATCCAAACAAAGTTGAACTTAGACCCGCAACAAGTCCTGTCCTGGTGGTGACCACCAAAAAATTAGTGTTTGCATTCTGAGAAGGCACTGAGGGAGGGGGGCATCATAAAGAGATGACCAGATTATCAAAATTTGAAATCCTCAAAGTTGATATCGACCAAAATTCGTTGATGTAATTCAGACTGTGATAGCTGGTACTTATCGCGCAGGAGCCAGCTGCCGCAGAGGCGCCCTCCAGTCACAGGTTGGTTTGTAAACCCCATTAATCTTAGTAAAGCAAAAATAAACCACCAATATTTTGATTGTTAATACCACCAATATTTTGATGGCTAATGCCATCCATTTATGGTGATTTCGAGGATGGTTTAGTATTGCTTTAATCCCATTGACATTCATCAACTATAGTTGTGTTAAACCATCAGCCAACTTATAACCCCCATTTACATCCATCAACTGTAGATGTGTTAAACCATCAACCAATCACTCCGTAAACTCATTACTGTAGATATATTCGATATTAATATATTAATATATGTTAATATGTAGATATTAATATGGATTTATTACTATATCTACCATAAAGCCTGGTATTAGTTCTAAACCAGCTTGGCCAACGACCTGGAGCATCAACTTTTTGGGCTTTTCGGGGGGGGTTTGACAGGCAACAGAGCACTGCTTCACAGATGTTTTTGTGTGTGAAAAAACATCAAGAAAACACCAGTTGATCACAAATGACTGGATTCACTACAAAGATCTATAAAGGTTTTAAGGAAATCTCAAACATCAACGAGCCAAGATAGTAAAGAAGACGTTGAATGTCGCGTCAAACAACATGTCCAAAGACTGTTTCTGCACATGATCTGGAATGTGACATAGTGTGACCAAAAAACACATTCCCAAAAGATGAGAAATGGGGGTTTCAGGGAGTGAGGGTTCAGAGTTCAATTGTTAGGTTGTTGTGTTCCTCTTAAATGTTCCAAATCTAAATGTTTGACTCCTATGTTCAGCCTATGGTTTTGTTTTGTTGCAAAGTGTTTTGTTGTGGTTGCTGCCTGGGATTTATATTTTGGTTTGGATGAGGGGCTAATTGTTGAGGTTTGTGCAACCCTCCTGGAGGCTGAAGCCGACAATAGATTAGAGGGAACATGGAACTCAGAAGATTCGTTTTTGCTGGGCATGATGCCACCCGATTCCCACTGTCTCACTGAGAGTCACGGTTTTGACGCCTGTGAAGTGGGTTATTCGGGGATGATTATACCCCCAGTTATATGGGGGGTATACCCCAGCTATATGTGTATAAAATATATATATATATATATTATATATGTATATGTATATGCATATATATATATATATATATGAGTCACGGTCAAAATGGTTGAATACCACTTTAGTATTGCAGGAGTTTTTTGTCAGAGATGTGCATAAAAAACTTCAATGAACACGAATCAACCTGAGTCAACATGATAAACATTCATAACACCATGCAATCATCGAATACCACTAGTAAGTTTCGAAACTACAGCACTGCATTCTTGATCCAGATTGGAGATGGGCCAAATATCACCAAAATATTCAAGTCGAAGGGGAGATTGTCCGATGCATGAAGTAATGTTCCCGCTCAATTTGGTCAGTTTCGATATCTTTCAATCATTGATGTGATGAAAAAGTTTGGGCCCGAGAGTCTAAGGCGTCTTCGACCTTTCAGCCAGTTGACACATGCCAAGTGAAGGCCTGGGATTCAAAGAATCCTCAAAGGCTGAGCCACTGCTGCAGAAGTGGCTCAGCCTTTGCCACATGGCACATGGACATGGTCAAACTTGAAAACCACTCTCAATAGTTTCTTTCAGCCCTTTGAGAAGCTTGTGATCTTTTCTGGAGGTTTACAGTATGGCCGATCCTGCACCGATTTCGGACGTTGAAGCAATTTTCGAGCTGAAAACTTGGCATCAATTGATGCGTAATTAAATTTTAAGCCTAGCTGGGCCTGAGCAGAGTCATTGTAGTCAGATCCTAATCAGGGGCACAGCCTAAAAACCAATGTTTCCATGTGCTTGTTTTTTGCAGTCAAATGGCATGTAATTTCTACCCCTTTTTTTCAAAGGCAGCTCAGGCCCAGCGCGTGGCAAGGTCAATGACCCGTAAGACGGTACATAAATGATATTTTAAAAAAAATTAAAACATATCTTATATAATATATAATTATTGCATTCTAGATAAAAATATCGCAAAGATAAATTATAAAGAAGATAAATTTAATAAATAGGACGATTTATTTTGGTATTTTTTAGATGTAGAATTTTTCGACCTTTATGGTAGACCTGGATTATAATGAGGATATTGGCAAGATATATTTATGCCCATCCTATTTTATTTCTTGTTTTTAATTGGATGGTAGGCCCTGGATTTATTTTGAGGCATGGGCGTGATGTATAGTTGGGGGTAATATTTAGAATTAAGATATTTTAAATAATTTATAAGACGATATTAAATAAAAAATAATGTATTTTATTTTATTATAAATTTTTGGTAAGAAATTAAAGGGGTTTGTTAAATTTTTTAAATAAAATTAATTTACTAATTTATTCGAAGCCTTAAATTTTAAATTTTAATTTTATATATTTTTAATTTTTTAAATATATTTATTTATTTTTCTTAATTTAACTATAAAAATTTAATTTAGAAAATTAAAAAAAATTAATATTTTAATATTCTTAAAAAAAAAATAATTACTAAAACAATGGTTTTCGAATATATTTTTGAAATTTATAAAATATTTTTACATTTTATTATTGGTGATAATTTTACAACCTTAATTTATAATGTTATTAGAATAATGCTTAGGATTAATATGATTATTCCTATATGTTCGAATATATTATTTTAATTTTTTAAATGCTTACTATATATTTTTTCCAAATAACAATTATTAATCTTTAATAAAAAACCAAATTAATTAAATCCCAAATAAATAATCTATAAATTCCCTAATTAAATTGTAGAGTTTGGGAGGCTGTGGGAATGTACTTTTTGATAAATTTTATATATTGAATAATGAAGACTATGAATTATTTCAAATATATATTTATATTTTTTTTAATTTTGAAATTTAACAATTACAAAATCATATATATATAAATATATATTGTGGAAAAGAACTTTGGACTTTAAATCTTGCGTGTACGGTAAATATCCAAGTTTGTACATCAGGTAAGAATGAATTATAATGATCTGAAAGTAAACCCGTTAACCAGCTGGGAAAAGTAAATTTGCTACTTGTAGAAATATACTGTAATGCAGCCGTTTTCGCTATGAAATATTATATGGGGTTAATGAATATTAAAAAGAAACCTTTAATAATTTAATTTCGACCGGTTGCGCCACATTCAAACGATAGGGTGATATTTCGTTCTGTGCTGCATATCTTGATATACTTCAGGAGGAACAAAATTTATGCTTCTTGAAGGCTTTACGACACATCCATCTCGGTCACCCGCGGATCACATTTCCAAGTCCGTTTCGTATGGCAGGTATGGGATGGTCAATTATCCCCCATTTTTAGATTTATAATATTTTAAAGCTTTTGGAGGGTGGAAATTCGACCGGGGTGCAACAAGGTTCCATACAGGATTCTAAGGGGAAAGGGTGTGCAGAAGAAGCAGCTTAACATGTTCACTGTTGGAAGCTCAATAAGCGCAACTTTTGTCCTACCAATGCGTCACGGAACAGGTGTTGCATTGCAAAGAAAGAGGATGGACGTTTTTCCACAATCCTCAATCGACAACAGCCACCATGGCGACAATGAAAAAGGAAAGGGTGTTACATCCTAATGCTTTGAAGCCAGAAGAGGCAGATATGTTTAGTTATGTTACGTCATTATAAAACGCAGAATCTGACATGGAAATTNAAGGAAAGGGTGTTACATCCTAATGCTTTGAAGCCAGAAGAGGCAGATATGTTTAGTTATGTTACGTCATTATAAAACGCAGAATCTGACATGGAAATTCCCACTAAATAAGCTTTTTGTGCCCTTCAGGAGGAACAAAATTTATGCTTCTTGAAGGCTTTACGACACATCCATCTCGGTCACCCGCGGATCACATTTCCAAGTCCGTTTCGTGTGGCAGGTATGGGATGGTCAATTATTACCTGTTTTTAGATTTATAATATTTTAAAGCTTTTGGAGGGTGGAAATTCGACCGGGGTGCAACAAGGTTCCATATAGGATTCTAAGGGGAAAGGATGTGCAGAAGAAGCAGCTTAACATGTTCANAAAGCTTTTGGAGGGTGGAAATTCGACCGGGGTGCAACAAGGTTCCATATAGGATTCTAAGGGGAAAGGATGTGCAGAAGAAGCAGCTTAACATGTTCATTGTTTTTCAGCTCAACAAGCGCAATTTTTTTCCTACCAATATATAGCAAGCATGAACAAGAGGAAATAGCATTTTTGATTGATATAGCATTTCATTTATCTGCAAGCAGTGCTTCATCTTCTTGACAGAATTCCTTAATTGCATCATCAAAGGATATGGTAATTTTTGTAAGGATAAGCATATTATTCTCTTGATAAAAATGGTGTTTCCCAAACAAAATATCAAATCCGGTTTTAAGGGCAATAATATATTTTTGAATCATAATTTAAAAGAATGTGGTATTCCTTGAGGAAATTATGATATATATCCATTCAAGATTGTCCTACAAAGAGGATCATATTCCTCTGATAAAATCTATCATTAATTTGATCAAATAGGGCCCTGAGATGCGCACAATAATCCTGTAGAAAGAGCTTTAGAAAGAGTGCATAATGCCTTACATATATTTGGAAGAAATATGGTACTTCTTCCATATAGGTAATATTCTTTTCAGAAAAGGGTACTATCTCTCTATGATAAAATTTCAATATATATATTGTTTTTCAAGAATGTGATATCCCTGTCAGAAAATATTGGGTGATTTCATAAAGAAATAATTTGAACCATATTCTTATGCAATCTTCCTTTGAACAAGAATTTGCATTCATTTAGATAAATATAGAAACATATTAACATAAATTCTTCATTTTATGATATGACATGAAATATGCTAATTATTATACATATATGCACACTATGATTTTCAAAAGTATGGGCATGCCTATGATAAAGTAGCCTTCAGGATATACAACAATCCTTGTGAAAGAGTATGGCATTATTTAAATTCTTATATTACAAGGAATCAAGGAATCCTGTCATATATATATATAATAATTCCTTTGAAAGAGGGCGATATTCTTGTAAGAAAATGCAATATAATTCCATGGAATTGTTATTTGAACAAACATAATATTCCTTGCAGAAAATTAAACATTATTTTAAAAGGATATTCTTGAATAAACAATTGCATTTTAAGAGACCCTGATATTCCTTGAGGAAATTGCGACATGCCTTTTAGGCAAATTTTCGGTGAAAAAAATAATGTAATTTATTCCTTTGAAAAGAGGGTGGCACTCCTTGCCAAAAAAATACACAATATCCAGAAAATGCAAAAATAAGGCCTCTCCCCTTTAGAAAATGCAAATTCATACTTTCACACCAAAAAATAAAAGAAATAAAAACAACCTCGAAAAAATCGAAAAAAAGAGACAAAAACAAAAAACCTCGAGAAAACCGAAAAAACCAAAAAAAAACAAAAAAAACAATATTCTAAGACTCTTGCCTAGACCACCCCCTTTCCAAAAAGTCTAGAAATATTGTTTTTGTTTGTTTTTTTGTTCTTTTGGTTTTTTTGGTTTTCCCAAGGTTTTTTGTTTTTTTGAAGTTTTCCAAGGTTTTGGTATTTTTCTGGAAATCACACCATTGCAAAGTGTAGAATAAACCTGGGAATGCAATAAAATCCCGCAAAATATAATTATTATGTGGAGTGCAGGATAACCGCTTAAAAAAGAAAAAATATTTTAAATTATATGAAAAATTGCATTCCCAGGAACTCCCGTTCTGAAATTTTAATATTACTATTTTATATCTCCAAATCAATCTTTAAATTATTTTTTTTCGTAATCATATTTGAAAAAAATAGATAATATTAAACGGACTCGGGGGAGTGGAGCTCGAAATAACTTAGAATGTCAAAGAAGTCCCAAAGCAAAACAATTTATTATATAATATTTTGCTTCATTTTAGAATTTTTTTTCTACACCCGTCCCGATCCTTATCCAAAATTCAAAATTAAAAAATTCAAAAGGTATTCATGTCCCTGCGTCCATAGCAAAGAAAAATTAATTGTTCCCCCCGGCCTTGGCCAACGCAAAAACGATGCCTAGGACAGACGTCACGATCATATTTTTTTTTAGGAGCGTTCAAATCTGCCAATTACTACCCAAATTCTTCAAATTTTTCTGCAAGCTTTACGAAACAATTCTCGCAACTACACGCCAGGGCCATCTATTTTTAACGAGATTCAAGCCTACCACACGCCAGAACCATGTATTTTTAAGCGCGTTCAAGCCTGCCACACGCCACGACCATGCTTTTTTTAATTCTCGCAGCTACATGCCAAGGCCATCTGTTTTTAACGGGGTTCAAGCCTGCCACATGCCACGGCCATCTATTTTTAAGGGTATTCAAGCCTGCCATTTCCCGGACCCAAACCCTTCAAACCCTTGCGTAAGCCTTTCCAAGACCATTTATTTTTGACGGGATTCAAATCTGCCAGACGCCATGGCCATCTAGGGTTCAAGCCTGCCGTTTGCCGGGCCCAAATCCTTCAAATCCTTCCGCAGGCCTTTCAAGGCAACTCTCGCAGCTACACGCCAAGGCCATCTATTTTTGAGGGGTTCAGCATGCCACACGCCACGGTCATCTGTTTTTAAGGATATTCAAACCTGCCGTTTGCCGGACCCATTCCGCAGGACTTCCGCACGCTTTACAAGGCAACTCTCGCAGCTACACGCCACGGCCATCTCTTTTTAAGGGCGTTCAAGCCTGCCGTTTGCCGGGCCCAAACCCTTTAACCCTTCCGCAAGCCTTTCCAAGGCAACTTTCGCAGCTATACGCCAAGGCCATCTATTTTTAACGGCATTCAAGCCTGCCGCACGCCACCTTCAAACTTTTCCGCCGGCCTTTCCAAGGCAACCCTCGCAGCTACAATGAGCTTAAAGGGGGTGATGAGCTCGAAACACCCACCAGCGTGCGCAGTGCCGGGAAGCTGCGGAGGGATGGTGCCCAATGGTTTCGATATTCTTTGTAGGTCCTATCATCTTTGATCTCATTCAAGTGATCGGTTACTGCCCAAATACGTTAAAACCTGCATTTGGTCCCAATAAACAGGTTGTTTTGAAAATGAAGCCAACCTCCCCAATAAAAGAGGGGGGTTGGCGGCACCAGGGCGTTAGCTCTACTTTTAATATATCTTGGAATTTCTATTTTTTTCATGTTTAAAATCCTTTCTGCACCCCTCCCGATTTTTTCCACAAAATCCCAATTAAAATAATTAAAAAATGTGTTTCAAACCCCAACATCCCTGGAAGAGGAAACCCCAATCCAAAGTAAGCCATTTTGGAATATCTTCTATTTGATTTTTGAAATCCTTTTCGTACCCATCCTAACATACGCTTTTTCATAAATTCCCCTACCCTGCGCTGCGATGCCCTGCCCTGCAGGCAGGCAGGCAGAGGCAGGCAGAGGCAGGCAGAGGCAGGCAGAGGCAGGCAGAGGCAGGCAGAGGCAGGCAGGCAGAGGCAGGCACCCAAACGCCAGAGCCAGAGCGAGAGCCAGAGGCAGGCGAGGGGAGGGGGACAAGAGGGGACAAGAAGGGACAGGAGGGGACAGGAGGGGACAGGAGGGGAGCGAAAGATATTGGTTTAGGACCCCCCGGACACGTAATCCAAGCCAAAGGGAAAATCGTGCAACACGTCGCCGAAAATTGAGGATATTCTTTCATATGCGGGGTATCTGAAATCATATATATATATATATACATCTGCCTGCTATTTAAATATATTTATATAAAATGGGATTGGGCTAGAGCTGTGAGCCCCCAGCATCCGAGGCGTGATCTAGCCTCTTCAGATGAGTTTACAGCAAACAAAATCGAATAGAAGTTAATTTCAAATAGAAGTAAGGGCCCTAAAAGCCGATTTCAATTAGAAAATATTGCATATCCAAGAAATATGTTTTTTTAAAAAATCATCATTTTAGGACATCATTTCTGGAATATTTTACAGAATATCTTCTGTTTGATTTGTTTTTTGGGGGGTGCCAAACCCGAAATCAAATAGAAATTGGCCTGCAAAATAATAAGGGAAATATCTTCTATTTTAGCGTTTTAGAATATATACGTTTGTTAACATAAATATAGCGAAGCGGGGTATGAAGAAGCCCCCGGCTAATTTCCCAAGCCCCAGTCCCCCCCAGTCCCCTAGGTCCCCAGTTCCCCTCAAACCGCCTAATTATAAATCCTAAATAATTAAATCAATATAATTTAAGATACCAATGCTAAATTTCCCAAATTCCTCCCCAAATCCCTCCAATTCCCCGAGCCCCCTAATTATAAATCGTAAATAATCAAATCAATAAAAATTCAGATACCAATGCTAAGTTTCCCAAGCCCCATCCAAATCCCCCAATCCCCATATCCCCAGTTCCCCCCAAGCCCCATAATTATAAATCCTAAAAGGCCCACCTGGGCGCAGGTAATCCTTTTTCCTAGGCACATATGAGCCTTCATCCTCAATATAATTTTTTTCATAATTTATATAAATATAATTTCAACTATAATTTATTAAATACAATTTAACACTAATTCCTAAATAAAACCTGAGAAGGATGTAACGAAAGCCAATTCGAATCTGGGATCTGGAACAGGATGGAAGGGGATCCAGCTGCCGTCATAGCGTGTTTTTCGAAAGAAAAATCCTCATATTGGCTCGCTCACCTGTTGCTACTAGGTGTTATTACTGTCTCGATTTCATGCCATTTTTCTTTCGAAAAACACACTATGACGGCAGCAAAAAGGACAAGAAACATAGGTTTTAGAGGCCATTTAGAGAGTGAGTTTAATTGGAGACATGAGGTCACTTAGAGATAGCGAAATTGCCCCTTGGAGTCGTAAAGAGGTTTCAAGAAATAAAAATAAAGGAATTTAATTAGAAACATGACGTCACTTAGGGATAGAGAAACTGCCTCTTGGAGTCGTAAAGAGCTTTCAAGGAGATAAAAATAAAGGATGTGAGCATTAGGGATTATTTAGAGATAGGCTCTTGGACTCGTAAAGAAGCCTTGCAGGAAATGAGATCTAAAGGTAAGTGAGTCCCGTTGGGGACATGAGGTCATATAGACATAGNGAGATAGGCTCTTGGACTCGTAAAGAAGCCTTGCAGGAAATGAGATCTAAAGGTAAGTGAGTCCCGTTGGGGACATGAGGTCATATAGACATAGAGATAAAGAAATTACCTCTTGGCGTCTTAAAAAGGGTTTCAAGGAGATGAGATCTAAAGCCAAGTGAGTCCAGCTGGAAATGCGAGGTCATTCAAGGTTCGCCTCCATGGGGGTCGTAAAAAGTGGACATTCTAGGTATATTGCAAATCAAGGAGATGAGAGCTAGAGCCCATTTACAGATAGGGTCTTTCAAGTCGTAAAGAAGCCTTCAAGGATATGAGATCAAAGGGTAAGTGAGTCCAGTTAGAGACATGAAATTATTTAGAGATAGAGACACTGCCTCTTGGCGTCGTAACGAGGGTTCAAGGAGATGAGATCTAAAGGCAAGTCAGTCCAGTTGGAGATAGAGATAGGATCTAAAGGCAAATAAATTTAGTTGGAGACATGAGAGTGGATATCCAAGGTATAGTGAAAAACACGGAGATAAGAGCTGGAGGCTATTTAGAGACATAGAAATTGCGTTTTGGAATCTTGATAGGCGACGTTCATTACAGATATCTGGTGGGAGTCAGACCTCAAGATCATTTTTTTCTATATGAAAATAATTTCCTGAAATGTTGCGCGCTAATCGAAGCATTGCTAGGGCAAATTCCTCATATTGGCTCGCTCACCTGTTGCTAAGTGTTGTTACTGTCTCGATTTCATGCCTTTTTTCTTTCGAAAAACNTTGGCTCGCTCACCTGTTGCTAAGTGTTGTTACTGTCTCGATTTCATGCCTTTTTTCTTTCGAAAAACATGCTATGACGGCAGCAAAAAGGGTAAGAAATATGAGTTTAGAGGCCATTTAGACGGTGAGTCCAATTGGAGCCATGAGGTCATTTAGAAATAGAGAAAGTGCCTCTTGGAGTCGTAAAGAGCTTTCAAGGAGATCAAAAAAGGGACATGAGCACTAGAGGTCATTTAGAGATAGGCTCTTGGACTCGTAAAGAAGCCTTGAAGGAAATGAGATCTAAAGGTAAGTGAGTCGCGTTGGGGACATAAGGCCAAATAGAGATAGAGAAATTGTCTCTTGGCGTCTTAAAAATCTTTTTCAAGGAGATGAGATCTAAAGCCAAGTGAGTCCAGCTGGAGATGCGAGGTCATTCAAGGTTCGCCTCCATGGGGGTCGTAAAAAGTGGACATTCTAGGTATATTGCAAATCAAGGAGATAAGAGTTAGAGCCCATTTACAGATAGGGTCTTCAAGTCGTAAAGAAGCCTTCAAGGATATGTATGAGATCAAAGGGGAAGTAAGTCCAATTAGAAACATGAAATTATTTAGAAATAGAGACATTGCCTCTTGGTGTCGTAACGAGGGTTCAAGGAGATGAGATCTAAAGGCAAACCAGTCCAGTTAGAGATGGAGATAAGATCTAAAGGCAAATAAATTTGCATAGAGAAACACACCATGCCGCCAGGAAAAAATGCAAAAAACATGCAAATCCCTGTGATTTATGCCCTTTTTGGACCCCGAAAAGTGAACGCGCGGAGCCAAAAAGGGCAAGAAACCTAGGCAACTGCGCAACGCAATCCTAGTCTTACAGTGTGCTTCTACCGACTACAGCAATAGAAGCGCCATTATCAGGGGTCTTAGATGTAGCTGCAGGCCAGTGTATTTATTGAAAGCAACTGGCCCAGTATCAATTTTCTTTTGTTGGCAGAGCTGTCAAATCTGTCCGGGCTCAGAACAGCAGAGGTCACGCACTGAGCAAGAAAGTAGCTATGATTAGTCTAACCAATGCTTACANTTTCACGAACCTTTGCTATCAACGCGTTCACGCGGTAGCCCTAGTATCGTGCCAAATTGCTCTACAGAATATTGCCAATGATCTACTTCCTGTGTTTGCAGTAGCTGTTCCGAAGGTAGCTTTAGTCGGTATTGGCAGCATTTACAAAATAGTTTTAAAAGCTCCTCTGAATGTACGAACCCATATTGCTTTCCCAATNAGTAGCTGTTCCGAAGGTAGCTTTAGTCGGTATTGGCAGCATTTACAAAATAGTTTTAAAAGCTCCTCTGAATGTACGAACCCATATTGCTTTCCCAATGGCTTCTAATACTCAGCGTCTTTATATACTTTCTGCTACTCCATGTCTCCAATTGGATTCACTTATATATACCTCATATATCCCCTTTTTACAACCCCCCAGGAGCGGACCAGGGGAGAATCGATACCCCACCGTCACTCAATTGCGACACGGTACGTAACCCTCAAAAACGACCCGGTGCTCCAGGTAAAACACCACCTATTTGCGTCAAAATCCTGCCTTTTGGTCAGCTCTCCCCCCAAACCCCTTAAGCTCACTTTCGTTTGTAATAATAATTTCAGCCTAGCCTACCGGCTAGCTTTCGTAATAAACTAATAAAAATATCGCAATATATCAAAATGACAAATATTATCAAATACAACTATTCTAATATATTAATATATAAATATTTAATTGATATGTATATATATATATATATACTATTTTTCAACAATTATTATTATTAAAAAAGTATTAAAAAGATGTTTTAAAATAAATATTGTCACAAAATAAGTATAAATTAAATAAGTTAGATTTTTATGAATATTATTGTTATTTTCTATTTTCCTCAATATTGTTGATAGTTTTAATTTGCCGATTTTTTGTGTGTAAATAAATATCAGAAAATTGCAAGATCCTGCCCAGCGCAAATTTTGCAAGTATGGTAAGCTCCAATTCTTCAAAGATTCTTTGACTTTGTCTGCGCTTGCGGAGCAGCAGGCATATGTTTTTATTCGGGCGAAAGAAGCCTGCAAATGATGTCAAATTAAACCCCTGCAGCTGTGGTGCATATACTACACTTGATTCATCTTAGCCTGTCAAGGCCGCATTTGAAAATAATCTATGCACTCCCCCTTTGGTAGCATGCCAAATCGAAAGGTGCACAGAAAGCTTCAAAAGCTGCAGGGAAGGTCATCGCTGTGGAGGGCAAAGGCTTTTGCTCTTATTGGATGGCCAAAATGCCATGAGTAGCATCTTTGATGCGCTCCCCTGGCTGCCATTAATTGGGCCATTTTGCGAAGCCAGAAAAATTTACCAGCCGAATAGATCGCCTTCGTGCTCCTCAGAGTCATCCGCGAGTAGGCTCATCATGCATCTCATCAGGCGCCGTAATGGAACTTGTGGATGTAGCTCCACTCATCAAAACTCCAGACTCCACGCGAAGCACCATCGACGCATGGTCTTGGCGGGTGTCCGGTTCCCTGTACAAGAACCAACCCACCACCTGGCCATTGATCTTCACCGCCACCTCTTTTGTTGTGGTTGTGCTGTTGTGGCTGGTGGGGTGATTGGTGACCGGGATCTTGAAGGGCTCCGACGGTCATCACGAAGTGCTTCATGTTGTGCTTCCCTTCGAATTGTTGGATGAGGAAGCGTTTCTTCTTCCTGATCTTCTGTAGATGCAGCCAGCCATTGCTGTCGAAGCTTCCGGAGTGGCCGTCTCCACTTTGGTCATCTCCGTTGTTTCCGGATAGAGGTCTCTCTATCTGTGGCGATGGTTGCAGAAGGGGCAGCTGTCGGGTCATTCTCAAACTCCTCTTCTGCATAGCGACCAGCCCAGATTGCCGCTGCGATCCTCTGATTCTTTTGATCTTGAAGGATTGATTGTGGGGAGGTTGATGGAGAGTCATCTCCTTCATTTTCTTCTTCTCCTTCATCTCCAGTATCTCCACCTCCATCAACCACCGTAGAGCTCGGGTGCGTTGTTGTGCTTGGCGCCGATTCCCCAGCGCCCTCCACAAGGCTCGGCATGGTTGTTGGAGCATCCGTCCCTCTAGTGGGCCGGTGTAGTTGATCCACTGGGCATGCGGCTGTTGCCCTGGAAGATGGTTCAGTGGTGCCATCTCACCTCCACGATCGTGTCCAACTCTCGTGGGGATTCTTCTTCTCCAGGACCTTCTTCGTCCTCTTCTTCTCCTGCAGGTGGGTGCACGCGTCATTTTCCTTTGCCCTTGTTCTTGCCCTTGGCTGCAAAGAACTCTGCAACCTCTTCTCCGGTGATCGGCGGTTTTCCCTTGCCCTTTGCCTTTTCATTCCGGATGGCTTCAGCAGAAATTCTTGTTGATGCCGTGCTGGCACCTTCTTGCTGTCCTCCAGTTGCTGTTGCCATAGAGGTTGGTGAAGGCATTGCCATACTGGTTGAGGTGTTGGTGGAGGTGTCAATTCTGCGATGTCCATCGCAGTGACTTCAGCCACAGCGCTGGCCGCCACCTGCATCAGGGCATCGGTCTGGGTTGAGTGGTGTCATGGCCAGCATTGGCCGTTTCTGCATCTCTGATGGCCCTTGCTGCCTGTGCCGCCACCATTGAATGTTGGATCCCTCCTGCTTGAACCTTGGAAGGTCCACCGCCTGTGCCAACCTCACCCTCAGTCTTGTAGAGATGCCCTCCTCGGTGTCCAGATTCGCTGCGTCCTCGTTGATGCGCCATGTTTCAGCACAGAAAGGCACGGTTTGGTCGCATAAGCTGCTTGCGGAGCAGCAGGCACCTGTTTTTACTTGGACTAAAGAAGCATGCAGAGGATGTCAGGTTGAACCCCTGCAGCTGAGGTACTACGCTTGATCTTAGCCGAGCCTGTCAAGGCCGCATTTGAAAATACTCTATGCAGTCTAAAATCGGACACCCGCTAAACAGATCCAAAAAGTTGGTTTGTCCCTATTTAATCTATTTTAGTTTATTTTCCATCCAAGGGGGGCAATCACCATTTTCAGGCAGACATATTTCGTAAAACCATGATGACTGCCACCAGTGATGGCCTCCATCCTGGTCCATCCTCCCAGAGTTTTGATGGTGGTCCAGGATGTCCATGGCCTACTTGCTGCGAACGGCTGATGTTTCGAAGATAGCAGTTACAGAAATGAAGCTCCACTGCCCATAGATGGCACAAGTTCCTACTTTTCGGGACGGGTCGAGAAAAATCGTCCACTGGAACTTGCAAATCTTGCTCCGCAAACGCCTAATGAAAGTGGTGCCATGTTCTCAATCTTCATGATCCTCGACGCCGTACAGACTTTGGACGCAATTTCGAGATGAGTCGACGAAGTTCTGCCACTGCTGAAAGGGCCTGTGAAGTTTTGCTTCCAAGTTGGACCAACATCTTCCTGCAATGAAACCTGAGGAGCCAAGGCTTGGAAAATGACGTTCAGAAACAGGTCACACCTATGGTGGAATTTAAACCAACAGAAGGGACGTATGGCGACAGAGAATGGTACCTCACTTGTGCAACGGCTTGGATTGGCTTGTTGGTGCCAACCCATTCAACCTGCCCCAACAAGATGACTGAACATACGCATCATTTTCCCAGGAACGGGTGGTGAAAACACGTGATGCTACCCCTACTTCTACGGCCAGCACTTATGCTATGCCTGCGCATCTTTCGGGATGATGTCGGCAACCTCATTTTTGGTGACTTTTACAGTACTTTGTTGCCTTCCACTATGTTGGGATGATGTGACATGATGTCTCACACTTCGCGCTGTGAGGGACGCGATTGATGACCCCCTGTGGATTCGGCTGAAATCCTTTCGCTGTTTTCAACACTGTGTACGTAAACCCTGAAGAAAACCTGCAAAAACAGGAAAAACTCTAAATTAACCCTACCGAAACTTTAAATGAACCTTTAAGAAACCCCCAAACATCCAAAAACCAAATGAAAGTGTATATAGTGATTGGTGGGCTTAGCATACGTCCTGCGGGTACTTCTACTGCTGGTTAGTCATCATTTTCCTTGGTTCAATGGTGCTCAATTAGGGGCATGCTCCAGTTTCACACAGACCTCAATGTGAAGGAAACCAACAATGCATGTGGAACCACTGCTGTAAGGGTTGCCAGGAGAGCTAGGGGGTTGAAGGGGTATTCGATCCACCCACTTCATAAATCTTGAAATGCGGTGGCAGCCCCTGCTCTGTTGCCTTCAAACATGTACTGTGTTCGCGTTTGTGTTGCCCTCTGTGGCCCAACAGTATGGGTTGCCATTCCAGTCTTCACCTGTGAGCCCACTAGTTATCCTAGCAAGAGACCCCAAAGAGTGTGGGGTTGTGCGGATAATGTATGATGATGATGATGGTGATGATGATGATGATGATGATGCTGATGATGACGATGATGATGATGATGTTGATGATGATGATCATGATGATGATGATGATGATGATGATGATGATGATGATGTTGGGGATGAGCAGGTGCAGGAGGATCCTGTTAAGGATGATGAGGTGGATGATGATGATGTTGAGGATGATGTTGAGGAGGATGAGGATGAGGATGATAATGCGGAAGATGACATTGAGGATGATGATGGTGTCCTGGCAAAATCTCTGTGCAAGTGCCTGTAAGAGGTCTCTGTGCAAGATCTCTCTACGAGATCTTTGTCCAGGACCTCTAAAGCAACTCTCTTGGAAAGGTCTACGTAAGAGACCTCTTGGCAAGATCTCTGCAACAGATCTGGAACGTCTCTGAGCAAGATCTCAAAAAGAGGTGTCCTGGCAAGATCTCTTTACAAGATCTCTGACAGAGGTCTCTTGGCACGATCTCTTTCTGAGATCTCTGTAGAAGCTCTCGTTGCAAAGATCTATGTAAGAGACCTCTTGGCAAGATCTCTGCAATAGATCTCCATGCGATGTCTCTGTACAAGATCTCCAAAAGAAGTGTCCTGGCAAGATCCCCTTACAAGATCTCTGTAAGAGGTCTCTTGCCAAGATCTCTTTATGAGATCTCTGTAGAAGCTCTCGTTGCAAAGATCTATGTAAGAGACCTCTTGGGAACACCTCTGCAATAGATCTCTATGCGATGTCTCTGTACAAGATCTCCAACAGGAGTGTCCTTGCAAGACCTTTGCACAGGATCTCTATAAAAGGTCTCTTGGCACGATCTCTGTAGAAGCTCTCTATAAGAGCTCCCTTGGCAAGATCTATGTAAGGGACCTCTTGGCAAGATCTCTGTAGAAGATCTCTGCACAGGATCTCTATAAGAGGTGTCTTTGCAAGATCTCTCTGTACCAGCTCTCTGCAGGAGCTTTGTCGGCAAGATCTATGTAAGAGACCTCTTGGCAAGATCTCTGTACACCCGGTGCGACTAACATAACTAAACAATTTTTTTTGTGTATGGCTATGTTTTTTCATACGTCTAAATGGTTCCGGTGGTTCCATGTTTGTTCAGTGGTGGGGGGGTAAACCAAGAAAAAACAGCTGCGCACAGAAATAAACATGAACTTCCAGGACTGTTGTGGTGGGGCTCTTGCAAGGGTCTACGTTTATTTTTTCGAAGAAAAATATGTCCAACATTTCTCCTTTCCACCATCCCAACACTCTTTTGGGACAAAACAAGAATAGGAAAAAAAATCAACAGAAACAGCAGCAAAAGCAACAAACCATACAAACCACATGAAAGTCCAAGACAATAGATCCAAATCACACTAACCAGCACAACAGGGAAACCAACCGGGAGAGCACCGGGTGTGGGACACACCGGGGAGCACAATGGAAGCACTGAGCCATGCCAATCGCCTCACTGAGGCATCTCAGGCCACAACGGTGAGAACACAACGAGGGGAAAGCTAAGGAAAGCACAACACAAAGGACAGCAGGACAGCAGTGTCATTATCATTTTCCAAAGGGCAGAAACCAATTACTAATCATAGAATCAGGAAGACCCTGTTATTGGAGGCTCCCAGGGGTTCCATGTTTGTTTGACCTCCTGTGTTTTTAAGTCACATTTTGAGATTTAATTTTTAAGAGCTGTAAATCGTGTTTCAGGCATTTATCCATACCCCTCCCCGGGGTTCACAACGACACGACTTCCATGTTAAATCTTTGCTTTGCTGCCAGCGGGTTCTATGTTAAGCTGGCCCGGAGTACAAGGTGTCTATAAGAGCTCTCTGTACAAGACCTCTTGAAGAGTTCTCCGTGGCAAGTTCTCTTGAAGTCTTTGCAAGCTCTCTATGAAAGACTTCCTTGTCGTAACATCTCCTTGACTATCAAAATGAACACCGAGTCACAACGAGAGCGATCTGACAGGCGTTGCACGAGCACGTGTTAGATTCTCAAAAAAGATTGCGCCCGCCACGAAACATGAACATTGAAAAAAGTCAAAACGACGTTTTACGGATGTCCCAGCCACTTTTTTGTTGAGGTCTACGAAATATTGCGCCTGCCACGAAAGGTGAGCCCGAGGCATTCGAAGTCCTGCACCTGCCACACAGAATCATAATCATGTCCAAGATCAAATCCGACGACTGTTTCACAAAACGGCCCTTTCAAAGCGCCGTCCAAGTTCACCAAATGCTGCGCCTGCCAGAAAAATTACCTCCGAAAGCACATCTCATCTCGACCCATGCTTGCCAAAGCTTTAGCAACATGCAGAATGTCCCACTCCTGCCCTTGCCACACAAAACGATGTTTCAGACCTCAAAATTCCCCCGATGTCCCACGCTTGCCACACGACATGCACAGAGCTCAAACATGCACATAGCTCATGCAAAACGACACCTTTGGACAAGGCCAACTTCGGGCCGCAATCTTGCGCTAGCCTGCGCAGTCGAAACGCACATGGACATCTCAGAAGGGAACTTTGATGCGAGAATTTACAACAAAAATGCTGCGGCCCAAAAGAAGCAAACTCCGCGACCACCAGTTTGCGCGAGCCTGCGCGTCGAAACGCACATGGACGTTCAACAAGAGCCACTTTATGCGAGAATTTACCGGCAAAATGCCGCCGCCCAGATGGAGCACCCTGATCAAGCACCGGCCTTGACAGCTACCGTAAGAAACCGTCAGTGTGGACACTTTGGGGAAAAAATCCAACTCAAATAACAGAAATGGAGCCGATGCTTCCACCAACCAGAAGCTGGGGTAAAGAATGTGCTCCGTAAACATATCCTGAGTAGCTGGCACTTTGGAAACACCACTGCAAAGGAGCAACGGTTGGAAGCAGCCACTGCAAGGCATATCCCGAACTACGAAATATGAATCCAAACTTAGTGCATCGCGCCGCTCGCTTCATGTGGTTTCATGTGGTTATTTTTGCCCAAAATTCACCAACCTCCACTTGAATGATTTTGGGGGTAACCCCGTATGAGGGAACTTTAGGTCCTATGTGTCGAATCACAGTGCTGAGCTCGAATTCCTTTATTGACGCTTTGGATCTTTTTTTAATTATTCCTTGGGTTTTTGCAACTTTTCTCCAAAATCTCAATTTTCCCTAGGGAATATTCAAAAAAACTAAAAAAATCCAAAGCTCCAAGAAGAAAATCTCGAAAAACCCTAGGAAATAATTAAAAAAAACAAAACATTAAAAAACATGGGTTGTTCAACTTTTTCAATTTTTGAACTTTTTAATTAATTAAAAATTAAAAAAGAAACAAAAAAAATAGATTCCAACTTCTGGCTACGGGATTGTTCATAATGAATTAAAAAGTTCAAAAATTGAAAAAGTTGAAAAACCCATGGTCTTTTGTTAATTGTTTAGTTATTTCCTAGGGGTTTTTGAGATTTTCTTCTTGGCGCTTTGTATTTTTATTTTTTCAATTTTTTCCCTAGGGAAAATTGAGATTTTGGATGCAAGTCTCTAAGTTGAAACATGATTTGAAACAGCTTCCATTGAAAAAATATGTTTCCCTAGGGCTTTTTTGATGTTTTGGATCTTTCTGGATGAAAAAGTTGCAAAAACCATTGGTTTTTGAAGGTTTTTGAACTTTCTTTCATCCTTGGCTAAAACCTTGCAAAAACCAAGGTTTTGGACAGGTTTCATCCAAAAACCTTAAACACCTAAGTTTTTGAAGGTTTTTGGATGGAAGGCTTGAAGCTTTGAGGAAGCTTCCATTGCAAAAATCTATGTTTCCCTAGGGATTTTTCATGCTTTGGATGGAAAAGTATCAAAAACCATTGGTTTTTGAAGGTTTTCAACTGATTAAGTTTTTCTGCGTTTGAATCATTTTCTAAAGGATTATCATTCCAAGACTCTTGCTTCCAGAGGCCTAAGCTCTCCAAATATTTACAAACATGAACTTCCAACAAGTGTCCTTTGGAGCCCTTTTATTTTAAAAATATATTTCAGAACACTTGTTGAAATGTGTTCTCCAACTATGTCTCCAGCTCTATCACACTCACAGCCTTCCAAAGAAGATACAAGCTGAAGAGAGAAGAGCAGAAACATAAACCTAGCACCCTAGCAACATCAAATAGCTGCTAGGCCTATCACATTCACAGCCTTCAGAAGAAGATTTTATAAGCTTAAGAAGAGAAGAGGAAGAGGCCAAAGGCCTGCCCAAAAGACAGAAACCTACCACCCTTGCAACCACAGATAGGTACTTCTTCACAAAAATCACAATGAGGAATGGAAAGAAGAAGACAAGGTGAAGAGCAGTGGACGCATTACTAGGCCGAAGGCCTTCGTAAAAAACATCAACCAACTAACCTTGCAGCAACAAGTAGGTACTAGCCGTATCACATTCACAGCCTTCAGAAGAAGATTTATGAAGGTTAAGAAAGAGAAGAGTCATAGGCCCAAAGGCGTGCCCAAAAGACATAAACCTACCACCCTTGCACGGACAGATGGATACTAGCCTAGGCATACCCCATCCAGAGCCTTCACAAACATCAGAAGGAGAAATGAAAAGAAGAAAACAAGGTGAAGAGCAGTGGACGCATTACTAGGCCGAAGGCCTTCGTAAAAAACATCATCCAACCAACCTTGCAGCAACAAGTAGGTACTAGCCGTATCACATTCACAGCCTTCAGAAGAAGATTGATAAAGGTTAAGAAAGAGAAGAGTCATAGGCCCAAAGGCTTGCCCAAAAGACAGAAACCTACCACCATTGCAACCACAGATAGATACTAGCCCAACCACATCCAGAGATCTAAGAAGAATCACAATGAGGAGTGTACAGAAGAATGCAAGGTGAAGAGCCGTGGACACATTACCAGGCCGAAGGCCTTCCTAAAAGGCATTAACCTACCAACCTGGCAACAACATGTAGGCACTAGCCCTATCTCACTGGTTGATGTTGTTTTAGGAAGGCCTTCGGCCTAGTAATGTGTCAACTCCTCTTCACCTTGTCTTCTTCTTTCCATTCCTCATTGTGATTTTTCTGAAGTAGTATATACTTANACAAGCTGAACAAGAGAAGATTAAAGATATAAACCTAGCACCCTGGCAACAACAAGTAGGTACTAGCCCTATCACATTCACAGCCTTCAGAAGAAGGTAGAAGGTGAAGAAGACAAGAGTAATAGGCCGAAGGCCTTCCTAAAAGACAGAAACCTACCACCCTGGCTAGAAGAAGACGAGGTGAAGAGCAGTGGACGCATTACTAGGCCGAAGGCCTTCGTAAAAAACATCAACCAACCAACCTTGCAGCAACAAGTAGGTACTAGCCGTATCACATTCACAGCCTTCAGAAGAAGATTTATAAAGGTTAAGAAAGAGAAGAGTCATAGGCCCAAAGGCCTGCCCAAAAGACATAAACCTACCACCATTGCACCGACAGATAGATACTAGCCTAGCCATACCACATCCAGAGCCTTCACAAAAATCACAAGGAGGAATGAAAAGAAGAGAGCAAGGTGAAGAGCAGTGGGCACAGTACTAGGTCGAAGCCCTTNCCATACCACATCCAGAGCCTTCACAAAAATCACAAGGAGGAATGAAAAGAAGAGAGCAAGGTGAAGAGCAGTGGGCACAGTACTAGGTCGAAGCCCTTCGTAGTGGATCCGTTGGCGAAGTTTTGGGGCATCCATTGTGGGATCTCTTTTAGGTTCATTTCATGATGCAAAGACAGAAGTGCAAGTGGAAGGACAAAACATGAAAGGAAGAGGGATGAATATATTTGACAAGAGATATGAAGACAACTGGACATAGACAGACCTGTGTAGGAACAATGGAATTACATAATTTCTAAAAAAAATTGCTTCCTATAGCTACAGGGGCCACCCTTTGACCCCTATTAACAAAAAAAGGATGGAAAGATAAAAGGAAAGGCGTAGCTCAGGAAAGGTTGCCCCACACTGGCTGAAGAGGCAGCCCCGCTGGATAGATAGACAGAAAGACAAACAGATGGCTAGGTATATAGATAACTGAAGCTGCACTGAATCAAGACTGGGACAACCCAAGGCAATTGTTTTGGATGTTGCAGAAGGAAAGAGGTGCAAGTGGAAAACAAAAGATGAAACGAAAGGGAATAAATCAATTTGACAAAGGATATCAAGATCAACCTCTCCTGAGAAGCCAGCCCTTCCATCCAAGTAACATCAACGGGACATAAAGACAGACCTGTGAAGGAAGAATGGAATGACATAATGTCTAAAACAACCTTTTGCTTCCTATAGGGGCCACCCTTTGACC
>BGPT01001496.1:50534-90200 GCA_003297045.1 Symbiodinium sp. clade C Y103
TTTGACCCGTACAGCAGTAGGATGAACGCATTCGACAAAAGATATCAGGATCAACCTCTCCTGAGAAGCCAGCCCTTCCATCCAAGCAACATCAACGGGCCATAGAGACAGACCTGTGTAGGAACAATGGAATGGCATAATTTCTAAACAGACACTTTTGCTTCCTATAGGGGCCACCCTTTGACCCGTACAGCAATAGGATGAACGCAGTCGACTAAAGAAATCAGGATTAACCTCTCCTGAGAAGCTAGCCCTTCCATCCAACTAACATCAACGGGACATAAAGACAGACCTGTGCAGGAAGAATGGAATGATATAATTTCCAATAAACTCCTATAGCGCCACCCTTTGCCCCGATAAATTCAAACGAGAGGGAAAGGAAACAAACGAAGAACGTAGCTCAGGAATCTTGCCTCACACCCGCTGAAGAGCCAGCCCGAATAGACGGATAGATATAGATATCCGATATAGATATAGATATAGATAGAAAGATAGATAGAAAGAAAGATAGATAGATAGACAGTTAGACGGAGATATAGAGAGATAGACAGCTAGGTAAAGATAAAGAGATAGACAGCTGGATAAACATATCAGGAGATAGACAGATGGAATGTGCAAACCACCTTACATTTTTGACTAGTTTCTGTAGATTGCAACAAAACTGGGAAAACTGTAACGCAATGTGGATCCTTTTTCAAAGTTTTGGGGCATTCATTTTGCGATGTCTTTTTGGATTCATTTCATCATGCAAGAAAAGAAGTGCAAGTGGAAAGACAAAACATNATTCAGCTACCAGGCTACATATCTATCTTTATCTATCTATCTCTTTATCTATCTAGATTTATCCAAATCTATCTTTTTGCATCTATGTGTATGCAAATTGACCTATCTCCATCTACCTCCATCTCTATCTCTATGTCTACCTCTACCTCTATCTTCAATCTCTCTCTATCCCTCTAACAGATAGGGAGAGATAGGAAGAGATACAGTAGGTAGAAATACATAGAGCTACATGGAGGTGCATGGAGATAGACAGAGATAGATAGATCGATAGATAGAGATAGATAGCTAGCTCTGTCTGTCGTCTTTAAGTATCTCTATGCATCTCAATTTCTCTATCTCTTTCTATCCCCCTCTCCCTCTCTATCTATCTATCTATCTATCTGTCTGTCTATCTATCTATTGATCTGTCTATCCATCCATCTATCTATCCATCCTATCTATCCATCCATCCATTCATCTATCTATCTGTCTAAATTTCTGCCTGTCTATCTCTGTCTATCTATCTCCAGTTGCCTTTATGTATCTCTATCTATCTATCTATCTATCTCTCTCTCTCTCTCTCTCGATCTAGCTATCTGTCTCTCTGTCTGTCTGTCTATCTATCGATCTACCTCTATATGTATTGCTCTATCTACTTTTCTACCTGTCGGGACTGGCTCCTCAGCGGGCCTGGGGCAAGGTTTCTTGAGTTCAGTGTAAAGTACACTAGGCCTAGGGCCCTTGGAAGAGTTTAAAGCTACAACCTTTGCAACAGCAAATGCATGAGCTCTGGGGAAGAAAAGCCCCATACCTGCAGGGAAATACAAGAAGAACAAGAGAAATGAACAACGCACTAGGCTCAAGGCACCCTCTAAAGACGTAAGCCTGCCACGCTTGCAACAGCAATTAGAGACTAGCCCTGCCACCTGCACGCCCGGAGAGAAATACCAAGGAAAGGACAGAAGAAGGGGTATTGGACCTGAGGTCTCCTCTAATTCCTTCAGGGATAGATAGATAGCTAGAAAGATAGACAGATCGATACATAGATCGATAAATAGATATATACTGAGTCAGTGATTTGGTGAGTTTAGTGAGTTATCCTAAAAATGTACGAAAATAAGCCAAGGGATACATAGATGTTTATGACAAATGCGTGTTTAGCCTACATGTGTATGTGTGTTGAATATGTGTATATATTGTATATAGTGGACTTTGCTCATTCATGCCCCAATGAGATAGAAGTTGTATATCTATATTCATATGACATACAGTAAGCCTGAAGCACTAGGAAGACGCAAACCTTCCAAATAAAAACTGGTAAGAGTCTTCTGTCTTGAAATGCACCTGTGAAGAAACGATCGTGCCTAGCTAGCCTGCCCTGGAGACAAGAGAAAGAATGTATCTTCTCTTCATAGCAGTACCCAATTCTTCACGGAGCCCAAGGACCAAAAAAAAATACAAATCTTGACTTGGAAGAATGCAATTTGAAAGAACCTTGCATCATTCTTGAAGTCAGGCTAAAGAATCTTTGGCTCATAATGCCTTGAGAGGCAAGCTAAACAACGTATATACAAAGCCAAGAAGACATGCAAAAGGTGCGATGACACTTGAGCCAACCCTTTAACCGCAGCAACAACACATAGAGAAAAGATATGACAGATAAAGTGTAATGAGGTAGTGGAGACGATCCTATCAGCCCAAGCAGACATGGATAGCTTACCTGTGCTCCTGTGCAACTAGAACAGATAATGATAGAGATGGACAAAATCATAGATGGATTTTGTTCCGAGCAAAGGATTGATTTGGTGAACAACTTCGACCTTGGGGCAAAACACATGTAGAGAATGAAACAAGAAGCAAAGATAAGCAAAGAATACAAAAAAGTGCGGGTTTTCATGGAAAACGCGCGCGCGCCACATAGGCCCAAAAGTTCCCCACCACGGGGTAACCCCTGATTTTCGGAAACAATGATTTGGAAGCCAGGCTTTGTCCAAATGTTACGCAAAGGCCATCTTTGAGGCTGAGCTTCGTGTAGTCACCAACGCTGCACCCCAACTTGCAAGCGCCAGACAGGCAAGTGATTTCGCTAAATGGTCCCAGTCGGAGCGCAACAGTCGCATCCCAAGATGCCTGGGGGTCGTTTCGGGGCTGAAGCACATTCAGGTGTGGTATTTCTTCGGTGTTATTCAAGATATGGTATATAATAGGGCCCCCCAAATGCAGTACTTCATCCATTTTCCCTGACCATTTGAGATCAATCTTGACAAACCAAGCTGGCTTTCGCTGGGGTGAATGGAACGGCCGATCATGGCGAAGCACCTCAAACAACCCCAGTTGACAAATCAATGATTTTCACTTTTCAATGTGAAAGTCTACTTGAACTGTGATGCACCATGTTTTGCAATTCTTTGAAAATCATTTTTGGATCTGCGGCCGTTCAGTTCTTGTACAGAGTTTCAACGTGCTATTTCCCTGCGTGCTACTTCCCTGCGTGCTACTTACTTCCAGGTTCCTAAAATGGGGGTACCCAAAAATGGATGATTGTAAAGGGAAAACCCTATTAAAATGGATGATTTAGGGGTACCCCTATTTTAGGAAACCTCCATATCATTATCGATCATCTTTTCAGTTTCTTGCAGGCCTCCATGCAACATGGACTTGATCATGGAGGTGTGGTGTGGGGGCCGTTCCAGCAGAAAACTTTCCTGAGCATCCGCTATTGATTCCAATCAGTAAAAGACATCAATTCTATATTGATATTGATTTTCATCGTTTCTTTTCAAAAAAAAAACACTTTTTTGGAAGTTTCAAGTTTTGATCTTTTTGTTGAATTTTTGATGTCCCAGGTGCATGGATTTCTATTGATTTCCCAATGGATTTTTATTCTGGTGTCTTTTTGGCTGCAATACAGTTTCTTGGTTCATTCCCTTGTCAAAAGGATATGAGAAAAGTTGGTAGCAGGCATACAACAATTACTTTCTTCGAGTGATCCCCACCATGAGATTTTATTTGGCATATAGTGTGATACATATTTTGACATTCTTTCCTGCGAAATTTTCTGGCAGGGAACAGGAGGAGAGGACAACTCTAATGAAATCTAGCGACTTTCGGTCTCTAGATTTCATCAGAGTTGTCCTCTCCTCCTCTTCCTCCTGGCATTCTATCTGACATTCTCCCTGACATATGCTCTGACATTCTATCTGACATTCTTTCTGCCATTTTATATGACGTATATTCTGACATTCTTTCTGGCATTCTATCTGGCATATCTTTTGACATTCTTTCTGGCATTCTATCTGACATATCTTCTGACATTCTTTCTGGCATTCTATCTGACATTCTATCTGGCATCTTGTCTGGCATTCTTTCTGGCATGTATACGGGTTGAAGTCCGGCAGTGCCCACTGCGATCTTGCGGTCGCGGCTGAAGTCCGGCAGTGCCCACTGCGATCTTCTGGCAGTGCCCACTTCGATCTGCGGCTGAAGTCCGGCAGTGCCCACTTCGATCTGGCAGTCGCGGCTGAAGTCCGGCAGTGACCACTGCGATCTTGCAGTCGCGGCTGAAGTCCGGCAGTGCACACTGCGATCTGACGCTGGCAGATGAAGTCCGGCAATGCCCACTGCGATCTGTGGCTGGCAGATGAAGTCCGGCAGCGCCCACTGCGATCTGGAGCTGGCAGGTGGACGGCGCAGAGGACGGCGAGGCCTGCTGCTGACAGTTTTGACAAAGCATTCCAGCTTGGCCCAAACATTTGGACCTTATGAGCATTTAGGCATAAGCCAAAGTTGCCACCCAAAGGGCTTGGTCAAAGTTTTACCCTGGTCAAAAGGGTTGATCGAGCTGTCTGACACAGGACAAATTCGTAGCCAAAGCCTCAAGTCAGCTATGATGAGCCTCCTCATGCGCAAGCCCAACCTGAATGACAGCATTTACAATGATTCAGTTTGGTGTGGCAGCAGAGTCGAGAGAAGGCTCCAGTTTGCTGCTAACGAAACGAAACTTGCAGCAGCCCACCTGACAGGGAGGGGCTGACCTGCAGAAATTACCGGAGGTCTTAGATAGGATGCAAAAGAAACCTGAAATTGAGGAAGGCCCCTTGCCCCTTGTCAAAAGGCAAGCCACTGAGGATGAGCCAAAAAAATGAAAAAGGAAATCAGTGAGGTGAGCCTTGACAGCAATTGCTTCAACAGCCCCCAAGGCAAAGGCAATGGGTCTGCTGCATCTCCCTTGTCAACAGGGTATGCAAGTGCTGCACCTTCCTTGTCGAAAGGGGATGCAGGTGCTGTACCGTCCTTGACAAAAAGAACTGCAAAAGAATTGGACAAGCCTTCCTTCCTCAGGAGAAGGACAGGACAGCACATGGCTCAAGAAAGCACAAGGGATCAGAAGGAACGCTTGCAAGATGCATTGGGTTCTGGGGGGAAAGAAAAAACCACCAAACACAAAACAAGAGGTAGACCAAAAAAGAAAACTGCAGAAGAAACCTGCAGCCTCCTTGACGAAAAGGGAGCCAAGAGGATCCTTGTCAAACGGAACCTCACAAGAATCCTTGTCAAATGGAGCAGGAAAAAGAAAGCAATGGAAACGGCTTACATGCGTGCAGACAAAGAAGGCACCTTGGAGAGCTTACACTTGTAGAAGCTACAAGACCATTGCCCTGGCAAAAGATTGCAAGCTGATTGTGGAATGCACACAGGCAAGGCACTTGAAGTATTTGGACATTTGGGGGAGATCAACAACAAGGTGGAGAAGGAAAATCTTACGAAGGCAGAGGCAAGGCAATTGAGGAGTGAGCTGGAAGAAAGCATGTGAGGCAAGCTTGCCTGAGTAGGCCTGATTAGCCACGTGCAACGGCAAGTTGTGTTTTCAGCCTAGGCAAAGTTGCATCATTCCTATAGTAGCTTTAGTGGCATTCCAGCTGTGTGTCTTATCACACCCAGGAACTGCCTACAGGTACGTGTACAGCTCTCATCATTGGCCTCTTCCTTGGCCATCCACCAATGATGAGAGGGATGGCCCCCTGCTTTATCACGACAAAACTGTGTGAAATAGCAGCTTACACACACACACACACCCACACCCACACCCACACCCACCTACATTACAACCCCACACACACACACCTACAACCCCACACAACCCCACACAACCCCACACAACCCCACCGCCATTCCACGCGCACACTCACATACACAAACACAAACACAAACACAAACACAAATACACACTGCAAAATGGTAGGGAGCGTTTCAGCGCAACGCACAGTGCAGTTCAGTCAGCACGCACTCTACAGTTTTCACAGTGATCTCTCCAGTGTCAGTTGTGTCAGTGCAGTCCAGCTCTAGTCACGCTTGAGCCACGGAGTGGCAGTGGCGCAGTCAGGCAGTGCATCTGAACACTCCCCTGTGGATAGATGCCTCAGTGTCTGTCCAGTGCAGTATTTATTGGGCCTAGTTAAAACAGTGAGTTACACAGTCCACTCTTGAGAACATTCAGTGACGAACTAGTGCTCTGTAGAGTGAAGCAGTGCCGGAGTCTCTCACATGTTCTCTGCAGTGATATTGCAGTCACGTCTTCGGTCTTCGGCGACTAATTAATTTCAGTTCCAGTCCTCAGTAGCATCTCAGTGGCGACGCTTCTTGACTTCCACAGTGATCTTCACCACAGTGTTGTCATCAGTGTCATCAGTCTCCTCCTGGGTGTCCATAGGCGAGGTCGCTTGGCTTGAAGCCAAGCATCACCCCTTGAAAATGGCGACCACAGTGTGACCAATCAAGCCACGGCAGTGGTACCCATACAAGTGCTTGCCGTCCCCAACTCAGTGGCCAGTGGTGCCAGACGATTCATCGTGACACCAGTCAGTCCGAAACACAATGCAGTTTCGAACTCAGGCTCTTCCAGTGGAAACATCACACTGTTCAGTGAGGACAGGCAGGGGTCAATCCACAGTCGGTTGAAATTGTGGAGTCCACGGCCTTCAGTGGAACCAGTCAGTCTCGACTTGAGGATGAGCAGTGCAATGTCTTCATCTGTGGACAGTGTGCACTCTTGCCATCCCATGTGAACCAATCTCAGCAGTGCAGAACGGACAGTGAACCACAGGTTCACTTGTCGCATCGTGAACGACTCAGTGAGGTTTCAGGCATTCCACTTCAGTCTCAGTGTAGCTGAGGCGTGGCAGTGACAATCCTGGAAACAGAACTTCCAGTTCCATCGGTGCTACCATCAGTCCGCTACGGCGGGCATGCAATGCAGTCAAGCTCAGCGAGTTCATTCCCAGTGAGCTTTGGACGCTCGTACTTCAGGCCATACACTCCTTCTGTGACAGAGCCTCCCAGTGCATGTGCAGGGAGAAGGTTGCGACCAGTGTGGGTCGACTTCAGCTTCTCCATCAATGCCTTTCTGTTCAGCATCTGCTGTGTCAGTTGCAGTACTTCAACCAGTTCCGCAGGAAGCAGTTCCGGCGGTGGCTCAGTAGCAGTGTGGGAAACCTTCAGTGATCCCATCACTCTGTCATACAGTGCTTGATCCACAGCAGTGATCACTTGCTGTGACAGTGTCGGCAGCTCAGCGGCAGCAGCAGTCGGCGCAGTCGGCGCAGTCGCCACGGCGGCAGCTCGTGCAGCAGCAGTAGACGCCATTGCTCAGTGTGGAGGCGGTCTACAGTCTACCAGTCACAGTCTCTGTACAGTGGTCTCTCAGACAAAGTTGCAGTTCAGTGGATTCTTCAAACATCACTGTCAGCCAGTTCAAAAAGGTTGACACAGTTCTGTGCACTCACAATGCCTTCAAACGTTATGCAGTTTCGGAAAAAAACAGTTCTTTCATCTTGAAAGAAAAAACAGTGTGAGAGTTTCAGTGAGGTGTATTAAAAAGTTCTCAGTGATAAGCTCCCCTTTCGAATTAAGCTTCAGTGGGTGTGAAACGCGCTGCTGTTCGAGTTTACAGTTGGAAAAAGTGGGAAACAACACCCAACCTAGTTGTTAAGTGTGATTTCAACAGTTCGGGGTTCAAATACTTATAGTCAGAACATCAGAACAGTTGAACAACGTACCTACTTTTCTCAGTGTCAGGACACCTAGTTGTACCAGTTCTTGCACGCACAGGTAACGCAATTCAATGTGTTTGCTTTTCTTGCCGGCGCCAAAAAAACGCGACGCGATCGCTTTTCCAGCAGTTGAGTCAGTGTGCAGCTTGATCTTCACAGTTTTCGCGAATTTCGCTTCTAGCAACAAGTTACGCACATGCAGTGTTTCGCTGATCCCTTGGCCGATCGAATACAGTTCAGCTTCTCCACTACTTAGTGCTATTGTTCCCTGTGTCCGCGATCCGCTTGCGACAGTACACTCCAACAGTTGTATCACACTGCCCGAAGTGCTCTTACGCGTGCGCTTGCATCCAGCCCAGTCGCTATCTACGTAGCAGTTCAAGTCCAGGTTAGAGTCAGGTCCACTCAAGGTCATGCCAGGACACAATCTCTGAACCAGTCCCTTAGTCCAGAGACATACCTTAGCAGGTGCTTCAGCTTCTGAACACTCTCCTCAGTTGGAGCAGTAACATCCCTTGACAGTTCCTAGTTTACCTACTGCAGCACGAAACAACTTGTGTTCTGCAGTTCCCAGTGGTTGAGGGAATTCAGTCATTTTCGTTGTCGTGCTCCCAGTGGTCTGAACAAGGCTTGCAGTTCTTCATGCCATACATGTCCAGCAGTTTATCTACATATCCTCCTGACATGGAAATGTCAATACTGTCTTCATTGTGTTGCAGTGTTCGACCGAGGAAGGTCGCTGAAGTTCCAGGTGTCGGGTGACCTTCAACCTTCAGTAAGACTTCTTCTGACAGTTTCTTGATAAACTCATCAATCAGTGGGTCATCACCGCAAACCAGAATGTCATCTACGTAGCACAGGACATACAGTGACCAAATCTCATGACAATACAAGTTGGCATCAGTCTTACATCGTTTCATACCCAGTTTAGCCATAACACTTTGGAAGTGTGATTGCCATAAAGCAGGTGATGGTTTCAGTCCATACATTGCCTTCTTCAGTTTCGAGAGACAGTCTTGGTTTGGGTAAAACTCTTTCGGTAGTACGATCAAAACAGTGCCGAGCATAGCTGCATGTAAAAACGCAGGGCTCACATCAAGCAGTTTGATCGTCCAGTTTCTGGCGATTGCCATCAACAGTAGGATTCTCATAGAAACCAGTGTGGGCGTACTTGCGTACAGTACGTCAGGATCAATTTGCTCCTGAAAACAACCTATGGCAACTACTCGTGCTCTGACAGTGTCGGCCGTTTTCCAAGTCTTGACCCATTTAGTTGGCAGTGCGCCATTGATTTCTTCAGGTCCATTCCTTGGTCTTCAGGCTTCAGGCAGTACGTCCTGAGTGTCCTCAGAACTTCCTGGTGCAGTTAGTCCAGGTGGTGGTCGCATTCTGCCAGTGACAGTGAGTGACGGTGGCAACACAAAACTCGTTGTCTTCAGTGTTCTTTCCTTTTGGATGCCATGGAGTGGAAGCATGGGTGAGAAACAGCTCACGGTCCCATTGTGCTGATGGAACATTTCGTTTGATTGTTCTCACCTTGACAACTTCAGTTCCATTGAAAACAATGTTTTCATCAGCTTCAGTGTCTCTACCTAGCCAAATGCCTTTGAACCATGCAGTGTTTCCTTTCTCACGCAGTATTCCTGGAGTTCGGAACAGTACACACTCTCCAAACTCGCACAGTCCAGATGTGTATAGTCCTTGCCCCATCGGAGGTGACAGCTTGCATATTTCGTATCCCGGACGTGTAGGGTCACACCTAGCTGGATCCCCCTTGCATTTCTGCTGCTGTTTCGATGGCTCTTCAAAGCAAAAAAAGCGCCAGCCACCAGATTGCAGACTTTGTTTGGGAAAGTCAAACCCCACACCAAGTGAGTTGCAGACTCGCAATCCTTCGCCTTAGCATGTTCACTGATGTGACAGCACCACAGACGAAGTTCCCCTGTCTTGATGCCAAAGCAGCAAAGACAAAACACTTCCTGCCTTGCCTCCTGCAAGTGCTCAGCAAGCCCTGCCAGAGGGTGTGCCAATCCACACAGACATGATTGAATGCTTGCAAACCTTCGTCCAGCTGGGAAAGCACTTTGATGAGATGGATTTATTCCAACAGAAGAGCAGCATGCAAAGACCATGGGCCTTGCCAAAAAGTTCTTTGACACCTATCAGTCTTTGCATGACTGGACCTTGCAAAAGGCAAAAAGTTGTTCAACATAACTTCCAAGTTTCACAGCTGCCACCATATGTGCAGGAACAGCTATTTCTTGAATTACAGAATTCATGCAAACTTCAGATCTGAAGACTTTGTTGGACATTTGCCCAGGCTTGCCCACTCTGTGTCCTTTGGGGTTAGAGCCCCTCGCCTGTGTGGCAAAGTGTGCCAGAAATATCGAATGCTCTTGCATTTGCAGTTGACAAGAGCTGCATTTGGCCACCCTGGCTCACCAAATGACCCTTGACAAAGGGTCAGCTATTCCGAGGTCAGTTTGAAGTCCTCAAGGGACTGGATGGTTCTGTGTCAAGTGGCCTTGACAAAAGGACATTTAGTTTGCCATTGCCTGCCACAAAATGTTGCATGCTGCTGATGGAGGGTCTGGGAAGGAAGAGGAAATCATGGAAATCAGTGGTTTTTGCATACTGTGGCACATGGATTTTCATCTTCAGAAACCTCATGTTTCTTGTTGATTTTGTTGCCTTTCTTGCTATTGAAAGCAGGCTTTTGAAATCAATTGTAGATACTTGATTTCAAAAGCAATTCCATAGAACATGGATCCTGTTGATCAGGAAATTCGACAAGAGAACCCTACACATGGAAGGAATGGGGTCTTTCTGCAACCCGTCGAAACGATGGGATGGTTGCCCGAGGAAAAATCCTGCAAAACATCCAACATCAACCAGTGCAAGGGTGTAGCGACTTCAGAAAATCCCGGAAGGCATTTTGTTGGCAAAACAGCGCACTCAAAACCAGGCGATGGGTCGAGGGCAATTTGGCAGCCTGCGTGCTTGAACTGCTTCTTGCCGGCTAAAAAACATCTTATACATGCACAGTTCTGTTCAAAAGAGACACACACTTCACCAAAACAAAGAAAACTATCACGTTCTTGAAATCGACTCATTTATGTTGCCGTTCTGCCATTAGTTCGCCCGATCAAGAACAACATTTCAATGAAATTCAAGGGCACAAGATTGCGGCAAGCAGGACTCAGGGGAGGGAGGTCGTAAATTCAAAGCAAACAATGTTGAATGAAAAATGCCGGGGCGCGGGCGCATGTCCAGAGAGAGATGTACATGAACAATGACATGTGCGACCCCTCAAAAATATTCCGGGTTTGTTTGTTGAATAGTTTACAGGCAAACCAAAAAATGGAACACCACTAGCTATATCATACTTGAACTTGTCTTACCAACTTGAATGTGTCCTGACAAGACACGTTGCATGCCGAACCCTTCAAAATATTCCCCGCTCCGACTATCTTCCAGGATGCGCAAACAAATACGTCACAAAGGCAGCGTGTTCAGAAGGCATGCCATAAAGTCCTTCGCTTTCAAGCACAAATGCCTTGGCAGCATTCAAACCCAGCATGGTGACAGAAGCAAGATCGAACCTGTTCTGACAACACTTGAGTATGGGTCAAAACTGGGTATCCTGGTGAACATCAAAATATGTGGTAAATGGATATGCATTGCCCCAAAGTGGTATTAAAGGTCTTGAACCATTTCTGCTTGCTGCGGCGCTGCAAAAAGGTGGCAGGCGGGTGTTTGAACAAGTCACCAGCCAGTGAATAATAGTGAATGACCCTTCCTTTGCTAATCACAGTAGCTTGCACTGCGCAGCCCCCCCAAAGAACAACCATATGATTATATGATCATATGTAAATGATGTAAATGTGGTTGCATGTGTTGTACTATTTTCTCCATCCCACCAAAACAAACACCATGGGATTTGACTATTTTCCCAGCCCCAGGGCTGACAGCCTCATCGCCATGCGACAGGTGCTGGATCTATGGGCCGTGCTTGGCGGATCACTTCCTTTAAGCGAAGGCAGCACATGTCCTGGGGCTCGCGAGATGTGGTGTGGCGGACATCGGGACTGCAGTATTGAAGCCATCTACCTATTTGAAATGGATAGAAACATATATCGTGAATAATTATGGCCATGCATATATGTATGTATGTATGTATGTATCTATCTATCTAATCTACAGTATCTATCTACAGTATCTATCTACAGTATCTATCTACAGTATCTATCTACAGTATCTATCTACAGTATCTATCTACAGTATCTATCTATAGTATCTATCTATCTATCTATCTATCTATGTATCTATGTATCTATGTATCTATGTCATATGTATATGTAAAGGTATATGTAAAGGTATATGTAAAGGTATATGTAAAGGTATATGTACACGGCATACCTAAATCTGTGTCTAAATGATAATATCTACGTGACAATATCTACGGGATAATATCGACATGATGATATCTGTATGATAAAATCTACTTGAGAAGGGGAGGGAACACGAGAGTTAGGTAATGAAGCAAGGGGAATTTCAAAGATGGAGGGCGGCCTAAGAAAAAAATGCCGGTGAGGAAACCCCAAGAGCAGCATTGCGGGTGCAGAAAGGCGTCTCTGTGTGAAAGTGTTGCGCTACAAAAGCCTTTAGTGTTGAAAAAACAGTGTAAAAGCTGGCCTGTGCAGGTGTATATAACAGCTTCCCTATCTAAAAGCATCTGGGTGCAACAGTAACCGCGTGTAAAAAGGTCTCGGTGCAAAAGACTCTCTGGTGTAAAAGCTCCAAGCGCTTTCAAGATGCTGTGTACACCCTGGTTTCCGGCGCATGTGTAAAGAAAAATCTGCGCGAAAAACACGGTGTGTAAAAACCTCCCTGTGTAAAAAGCTGGCTGTGTGCAAAAGCTTCTGTGTGTGAAAGGTTCTGTGCGTAAAGGCTTCTTTGCGTAAGAACTACTGTCTGTAAAAACAGCTCTCCGTAGAGCCTCTGCGTGCAAGAGTTTCGGGGTGTAAAAACTTCTTGGTGTAATCTGTGTGTACAAGGTTCTCCGTGTCAAAGCGTTTCTGTGTAAAAAAATGTGTAAAAGATTGTAAAAGCGGGTCTGTGTAAAGGCTTCTCTGTGTAAAAGCTGCTGTGTGTAAAAGCGTCTGTGTGTAACAGCATCTGTGTAAAGGCGTCTCTGCGCAAAGGTAAAATGCGTCACCACACCAACATCTCCACAAAAAGGGAAAGAAAGAGGGTCAAATACTTGGTGCTGTTGTTGATGATGGTGGGGATGCGCGCAAGGCCCGGAAAACCGTCATGTTGGCGGTGTTTTCCCAATGTTTGAAAGCCTTCGGGACAAAAAACGCCGTTTAAATACTGATGTGTTTGGCGTCTCAGAAGCCAAAAACCACGGTATTTACGAGGTTTTTGGCCCCTGGTGGCAAAAACACTGGTATGCACGCAGTTTTCAGCACGTTGCAAGAAGGAGTTTTCCATGCCGAAGGCAGAAACACACTGTAAATCACAGTGTTTTGGGTCTGGCTTCAAGGTTCGTAGGGTTCACCGGGGGGGGACTACCTTTTGTGATATGAAAAACTGCATGATCAAATCTAAGTGATGATATCTATATCAATCTCTGTCTCTATCTCTATATCTATATCTGTATACATGTTGCACTCTGCATATGCTTCTTTGATTCTGCAAACAGTTCTTTGGCCAATCTTTCGTGCCAATGGCAGCCAAGGCTCCAACAGAACTGCGCCCAACAAAGTCCAGGCCCAACAGATCTGCCAGGTGCCAATCAGCATCGCGAGTAGGAAGAGTCCGGCGGGAATTGAGGTCGAGATCAGAACCTCGGAGGACTGCGTTTTCAAAGGCGATTTCTTCGATATAACCACTGGATTGATATAGAACATATCGGGATATCCATATATAATGTAAAATAAACATTATGTAGTTGATATTAACTAGTTTTAACTAATTAATTTTCAAGATATACTAACATCATCATTAACCTATGGATTGGTTTAGGGAAACTCTTCACCAGAAAAGGGCTGATTTTTGAACAACCTCAAATTGCAGCTTTGCAGATTTCCCCCTCACCCAATTCTAAAAAGGATGGCCCAAAAATCTGGAGTCATTGTCCCTATAGAAATTCCGCTTTCAACTGGATGAACTGATGGGAAAGTGGCGCAAATCATCAGCGAATCCAAGGAACTTCCAGTTTCATGCTCCCCTCACCAGGTGTGGGGCCCAGGTCTGTGGCAGTGGCCGCTTTCAAAGCCTCTGAAGGTGGCCAGACCTCTCAATATTTGCAGACCGTCGGACCAAATGGGCACCATTCAATGGGAAAATATATCATGCAGAGCGGGTATGTTGCTGCTTTGAGCAAGCATTCAGACACAGCGCAGGTTTCTGCAAACGCATTCACAGATACGCCACATATATGTTTTAAGCACACAGATATGTTTGTGCATGTGTATGTATTTGATGTATTTATCCATCATGTACATACATACAATTTGTCAAGGCCTTGGGGCACCCGCCTGAAAATGGTTATTGCATGTTTCATCTGTGCAATTCACAGACAGGTAAACCTGACACATATTTCCGGCATTTTCCGGCAATCATACGTAGCAATGGGATACCCCCTATAAACGGTGCGTTTATAGCTGGGAAAATAATCTATACATAGTTGCATAGTGGGTTTTCCATTGCCACGTTTGATTACACCGGAAAGTAAAACATTGGCCCTTCAACTTCACTGATATAAACTTCCATTTTCATCGACATCGAGAAACACCATGGGATGATTTCTCATCAAACCAGTTAGCGGTCATCCAGGGCGGAAAATCTTTGCAGTTATGGTTTTGATGATAAATCTATCACCCACAGCATGACCCAAAATATATGGCCAGGGGTCAGTTCACCCATACAATCCACTCCTGTGAGAAATCAAACTAGCCGGAATTTATGGATGTTCATCTCCCGACATATGGTATTGTAGTTTTGTTTCTGTCCTAAAGATCGAAATCGAGTTGGACACAGCTGACCAGTCTCGAGATGACTCCCCTTTCCAACATCCACAATGAGGCTGGCCAAGGGTTGGCATCTGTGTTGATCGCCCGTCTCCAGTACCCATCGTCGAACCACCCAAAACTAGGCTGAAATCATGGGCTCAAAACTACCAAAAAGTCGGGGATTCTGTGTGTGTGTGTGTGTTTTTTTGCGGGGGTCAAACCAAAAACTAAGTGGGACGAAATGGGCAGGAAACTCACCACACCTACCCGGCACTGCGGGGATGAGCTGCGATTTTTTCGGCTGAAATCCATCGCGTCCTGCAGTGTTTCGGGTGAAGCTGTCTGCAATCGTCACTGGGCCGTCCATGTCATGGGAAACTCCGGGACCCACGCTGATTGGGGGGAATGAGAGCATGGAGCAAACACTGAGCTTGTTGAGCTCAGCTGGGAGTTTCCCTAGCAGACATGGCCCAGCGGCTTGACCGCAGCAGTGCTACACAATGCCAGCTACGGGTGGGCAGGGGTTGCGGAATGGAAACACAAGTGGGTGGCACCTCTTGGCGTGGGTGCTTATACTTCTTTGGGAACGATGGTTTGTTGTGCTTGTTGCAACAATTTGCAACCTATCCCAAGAATCGTCGCCAAGTTTGCTTGAACATCCCAGACAGGGATGGAAAAAGGTTCAATCAGAAACTGTCTGACTTTACCCGTCGGAAATGGGTGGTTTCTGACAGATGGTCCTACCCAAGCTTGAATGTTTTTTTTGGAACCTTGAAATCTACAAAACCAATAAACCCCGTGGTGGAAGTTGAGTCTGCAAAACTAGCCACAAACAATGGCCAAAAACATCGAAACCAGGTCCCATGGGTTTTGGAAGATCGCCCAAATCTTTGCCAGCCGTAGGTAGAAAAAACACAAAAAAACACAACAACTTCACTTTCGGTTCATTAAAAACACACCAAAAAATAGTTTTGACATTGTAAAAACACAACAACCTTGGATTTGCCCCAGGGAGTCAAAAAAAGTCAAACACAAACCAAGTAGACCCCCCAAATCTTGGATGGGAAAATTGCATCTAACTCTCAGCAAATCAAGGTCCACCTACCGACATCCCTTGACCATGGCGGTTTGTCAACATCCCGGGGAATCCCCATGGCATCCCGGGGTTTATCATCATTTTCCCCATGAAAAAATCCACTTCTTGTGGGTACACAGCATTTTCAGACGCATCCATTTGAATGATTGAAACACAAATCAAAATTACATAGTCACCTTCCAAAATTGGGCTCTCAGTGGATTCACATCCCCTCCTCCTAGGAAATCTGCCTTGAGAGGATCAAAGTGAATGAATCCGGTTCGTCTTCACCGGGGTTTTGATGGGCGGTGTTGGACATTCGAGGCAAGGGATTGCGCTCATTTTCCAAAACTTGAACCTTTAAAAGTACATCAATAATTACCTTGGGGTAAACTACCGTAGATGTGGAAAACCAATGAAAACCCACGGTTTCCCTGGGAAAATTTTTCTACATGCATGGTGGCTTTTCCACATCGAACTGTTAGTTTGTCACGCACTCTTCGACCCGTAAACGTTTCCTCCGCCCATCTGCACGTGGCGTTTGGCCTTGTCGCACAACCTGTGCTGGAAAAAGCTCCTACCGCCTTGCAACCAATGGTTGGTACTTGCGCAAGTCATCTCAAAGGAACTGGGGTTTTTGAACATCTTTCGATTCATACCTACAACATCCAAGAATTAATCAGTCTATATCAGTCTACTACGTTCAAAAACAACAGAAGCAGCATTTCTTGGCAAATGGGCCATTTTTGGTCTAGGTTACTAATTACCCCAAGTTCTCATGACTCCCAGCATCCAAGGGAACAAACATGCAACATGCTGCAAATTGAAGATCTATGGTCTGCTCTTCATATAGGTAAAGCGCTTGCTTTTCTAGGCCGGTTTCATTGGTGGCCCATTGGAAACCCGAGTTGTCGATGTTTGATTCCCAAAGGTTAAAGGCTCAGTATCCCAATGTGGCCTTTCTGAGTTCCATGCTATCTGATACCCCTGAAAAGTACGGTGACCTTGTTTTCGAGTGATTGAAGGCCCACATTTTGGTGAAAATTAGTTGAACCAGCTGGTCCGGTGTGTCTATAATTATATATACAGCTGAAATGGCAATGTCAATTGAGAAAATGATGATAAACCATTGGGTGTGGGGTTTCCCCAACAGTTTCAAACAAATCCGATTCATCGTGATGATTGAACGATGGCTTTCAACGTTCATCGACATTGACTACAATGCCGTGGGTTCAAGGGATCGCTCTCATTCAGGGATATTCATCATCCTACACAGCAATCCCCAAAAAGACAGAAACGTGTTTCCAGGATGATATTTACTTCGTATTTACTTTATATTTCCAGATTTGCCACTTTTTATCACTTTTTATCATTTTTTTTTGGTATTTGTTTTTGCATTGTTACATATGATTAAGAAACTGTTTTTCTGCAGTGAAGTGAATGGTTGCTGGACAGTGCAATGCTAAGTATGACTTAGTCGACACTCCTTTGGATCCTGCGGCTTTCCCAACATTTTGCTTGCGAAACTGCAGGCTGAGTTGCAACCACCGAGTCAAGACGGCCACCTGATCCCCTGTGCATTTTGGGATCGGTGTCTGATGCGGGCGAGGTGATAGAAAACCAAGACATTGGAACTGACATGCCTGGAACTTGAGTAGCAAAACCTTTCCCCCAAGTTGATCACAAAGAAGCGGATTTTTTCGGTATATGATTTGATTTCCCTCTCAACAAGTTCAATGGATCCATCTTTTTCGGATATGTTTCTTCCTATTCCACCCTGCTTTCACCTGGATTCACCATGCAGTTTCCTATCCGATTGGTGGTTCATTTTACTCTCCTAGAAATATGCAAGCAAACACTGGAAGCATCATCCCGGCCAGGGTAGGGATAGAAGGAAGACCCATGAATGATACCACCAAGCAGATATAATGACAATTTTCATGTGCATTTAATATGGACAACTTGGGGATATAATCTGATACAATGGGATATGTGCGTATGCTTGATTATTGTTTCAATCCCAGGTAATTACGCAACAAACAAACAGTTTTTGCTGTCTATTGCCAATAAAACCATCAGCAAACACACAAAACAACAAACGTCAACAAAGCAGGCTTCAGAGGTTCCCATTTAGTGGTAGTCAAATCCCGGTGTTGCTGGTAAGAAATGGCAGCCAAACTTAAAACGGAAAAAGAGCATCAAGGAAACCCAACAAAACTCTAAAGAACACAAACAAGTCTTCAAAAATCGTTATTTTTCCAACCAGGAACTGATTCTTTTTCAGTGCGAATCATCCTTTCCCGCAGTTGGTCTTTGCATGTCGTGATCGATCCATGTTGGTGACGACCGGTTTGCGCTTTATCAACACGGATCGAAGCTGTCCGAGGTCGCTTCACGAGAAAGAATCGAGGATTTGGTTTGGGACAACCAAATGGCTTCTTTAGTCTTTTTTTCATGTGTTTTCTAAGTCATAGGGGTACCCCAAATCATCCAAGTTATGGATGACCATGACTTGGTATGAAAAAAACATAAAAAACCTATGGTGACTTGGGGATCCCTTCTTTCAAGAAACCATTGCTTCCAAAGCTATGTTAGTCTACCCGAGGGTATAGGACAACCAAATTAAATGGGTGTGCCATCTTTGTCCAAGAAATGGTGAAGCAGCCTCTCGGACAACGCTGCGATGGCTTCACGCAGGTGGAGGATCAGTTGTGAGATCTTGAAATGGGCAAAATATTACATCACAATATGGAATATCATGGGGATATATATATATACAGTATATATGTATTATAGAGATTGCTTTGGGAATGTAATCATTTTTTAGATGGGTAAGGGATGGTAAGGGAATCGGATGGGGAAAACCATCAAACATGCTGATTATGTACATATGCATAGATTAATCTTTCACATAGCCCACTAGATCATGGCATGGGCATGGACATTGTAAACGTGTTTCTAGTTGTGATATCTTTTTGAAACTGCCCATATCATCCCCCAAAAAAATCACTATACAGACAGTGTCCATGGCCTATTCATGGTATCCATAGCCGTTCTCCTGATATTCAACCCCATTCGCAGACCTATAGATCCAATAGATTCCACCAGGCTTTCGTGGGCAGATGGGGGAAGGCATTCATGGAACTATGGGAAAGATGGGGATGGGTCAAAACCTATTATTATCAATTTTAATGGGATGAACATTCATTTACCAGCTATTTTGAAGTTCACTAGGTACCAGGATTTTGACTCATAGCCATATATGGAACTATCATATAGTGCCCACAATTCTGGAGTATCATGATTACTATGTTACTATAACACTCTGAGAAGGTGGACCCATTGGACATATTGCTGGCTATATTGTTGGCATCCAGTTTGTGATGATGCACACATGTTTCGAATAAGGGGGCTGGCATTTGACCTAGATCGACGGGCAACATCACTGAGCAGCGTTCAAAACCAGCGTTGCATCACTCCATTTCATGCTGGTTAGTTCAGAAGGGGATTCCCAGATCATGGGTTATGATCATCCCCAATATGTACTGGGTAGTATCAGCCCATAGAATAATCAACTAACACGCGTTTTGCACACTGCTCATATTGTTGATTGTGCTTGACTATTCTATCTGATTATCACTTCTCCATGGGTAGCGATCATTCCCAATATAATCAACATAAGCTCATATGTTAATATATTCCTAGCTTCGTTGATCACTTTTGCTAGTTGACGGTTGACGTGCTATTGTTGATAGTCCTCAAATGGGTCATATACCATCCCCACTGTATTGGTATTGGTAAGATTGGTTTTGTGTAGCACATTGAACCACATTTCAATTAATTACAGCATTTCAAATGTGTGTAAATTTAAATGCATGTGGATTTGTCTGAACATGTTGAAAAAAAATCCAGAGGTTGTTCATCATTTTTCCTGATGTTTGGTGGGTCTACGTTATTCTCAAACACATCCATTCAGGGTGCTGAACGAATCTCACTTCATGTTGGCACCATGAAGGTCAATGCGCCAGCTTCCAATCTCTGACATTGCACGATTTCATATGAAATGAGTGGCAAAACCAACAAACAAAATCCAACATATGGTTTTCAAAAAGAAAGTTGGCAAAATAAATCAAAATCTCAAAAATAGTGGCAACTTCAAGCTGTTCCGCATCTTTTGGGTGTTCCTATACCTGACATTGAAGTATCCAAAAATTCAATATGGAAACGTTCCAGTCGTTCTGAAAAAGTCATCATGTAAAGACCTGGTGAGCCGCTGAAACATCTTTGAGAGCACCAACCCCGTAAATATATATCATGATCATATCCCCATTGAATGTCATTGAATAGTACGGTTGCTGGTACATCCGCAATGGTTCAAACATCTTGATGCCGATGGTATTTCCGTCCTGACACTCCACAATTCTGTCGAAGTCTCTCTGACAGGTGACCGTCCCTGTGGTGCTGCCGCTGTGGTGGTGCAACGCCTTTTAAAACATGCCAAAAAGGTTGGGATTTTCTTCACAGTTTGAGGTTGGGATTTTGAATGATACTAGACCACCTTGGATTTCTTTGGAAATACAACAACCACATCTAGAAAAATACAACAGGTATAGATGTATATACAGTAGTCTAAATGTATAACATATACTATACTTGTATATAATGCTTTTGTATAATCTACACCATATATATGCAATGTAAGTGGAACAAATAAGTATGTGTACCTATATATTATATATATATAAATATGTAGAGTTCCTACCAACGAAAGGGATATAGGTTAGAACTGAAGTGAGTTTTCTTAACATCGCAGCTCACAGCAACATTTTCGTGGCAATGGATTCAGCTGATTCTCGAAAACTTGGCTCGGAGCCTCTCAGTGCGGCGCTGCTCAAATGCGGCACAGTACGAAAGAATAGGATCATGAACAATGGGCGGCACTAAATGGGGGTTTCCTAAAGTAGGGTAGCCCCAAAACCCATGGAGTTTTAATACTAAGTCATGGTCTAATTCTGGGCTGAGTTGGGGGAACCCCCCTATTTTAGGAGACCCCGAACTGACGCATTTTCAATGGCCGTAGATCAGTTGAGCCGAAGGTGCATGAGCATCAATGGCCGAGCAGTTGAGAATTTGTGGTCAGAGTATCCCCCCGTTTTGCCCGTTTTGTTTGGCAAATTATGGATGATAATGATGATAAGCCCATCAAATTCCCGGGCTCCTTTGAGGTGGAAAAGACTGGCAATACTTCAAGTGCAAAGTGGGGTAATGTCAACCAAAAAAACGAAAAACAAAAAATAAAAACAGATTAAAGGTGTTTTTGAGGGGGGTATCCCTACTCATAAGACTGGGACTGGTAATGCCCTAGTTATGCATTGGGTCAGCCCGCAAGAGTGATACAAACAGCTTTCCTGAAATGCTCCTCTGCTTCCCTGCAAGATGGGATGATACTGGCAGCAAAGAAAGATATCTGTTAAACAGGAGGGTAGAGGTCACCAATCAATGGGAAATGAAACTGCGCACACCACCCAGCATGAAACAACCGTTGTTCAAAAAAAAAAGAACAACAACATGTGCCGTAGAATAACGTTGGGATTTTGTGGGGAATTTATTCAGCATGTCCAATTCAGCTTTCGCCAAGATGTCATAAAAGTCCTGCGACTGCGCCACAGTTGCTGTGGGCCTTGCACTAAGAGGTAGTGGCAGAATTTCGCACCAGGGACCCCTGGCAAAACCTGGATTCTGTCGCCGGAAATCACACAGCTTGCCAGCATCAAAAGGCAATTTTCACAACGAGGGTTGGCCACTCAACTACGGTCACCCAGAACAATGATGGGTTCCTACCAGCTATTCTATGATCTGGGTTTATAGCTTACAACATCTTATAACATTATTTCAGTGGCATTTCTTCAAGCTGCCGCACGCTAAAGATATGTTAAACCCTGGTAATAAACGGGGCAAGTGCTCGGTGCTCATCCCTGGCATGAAACTTCCAAGTGCCGGGGTAATTGGTCATCTGTGATTCTCGGGACCATATATTTCATGTTGAGAGGACCGGTAGCAATGAACCAACTTTGATTTCCGAAAATGGCTTGATTTGCAGTTTTAGCAGAAACTTGTTTCAAACCTTCAAACCATTATCCTGAATTTCTGCCGTCTTGCTGTATCTTTCCGTGTATGTAGACTCATTGAAAATCATCTTCCCGTGTTAAGATGGGTAGCAACCACTTCCCACTGCTTTTTTCGTGCCCCCACCATGATGGCTGCCACCAATCATCGCAGCCATCCACTAGTCACGATTGTCAGTGGCCTCCAGATCCCCATGTTGCTCAAACCCAATGATGTAATCGGATGATCTTGGCCGTCATGATGACGTATTCGCTACTTAGTAGCTGCAAAAAATGGCCCAAATGACAGGCAAAAATCACCAGTTGATGTACCTAGAATCAGCTGCAATCTATTGATTCTATCACAATTCTATCACAATTCTAGTGGCTCAAACTGCCAATGTTTGCTGATCTTTATAAGCTTTGCCATGATGTGCCGCTGTGTGGCTGTCAACGGCGGTAGAAATCATCCGCAACAGCGGTAGAAATCTTCCAGGAAGGCGTTTCTGCAGAGACTTCTCCGCATATGGATCCATTTCTTTTTTTCACTGCCATGGCTGGAAAATGTATCCAATTGTTTACTTCTATAGATTGGCTTCAGGGAAAATTGACAGGAAACCATCATTTTCATCTGAAATATGAGGTTTCTTCTACAAGCTCACCGACTGCAACCCAAGTTGGGATTCGTGGGAAAATCATTGACAAATCATGGGGCGGTGAGGTTGCAACCCGCAAACAAATTTGCAAATCCATTCTTCCTGGGCGCCCTTACCCAGCCAGACCCGAATTTTGATGATATTCTTCCGGCAAGACCCTAGGCTTGCCCGGACTCCTATCTTATATAAACCTTGAAAGAAACCAAACAGCGGTGCATTCTCTTGCCATGCTCACTTCGTCAACACTTTTGTTCGAGGTCATGCTAAAAATTCATTAGTTTTACGTATTCTGTTCTTGGGCAAACCATTGGGTCTGTGCGTAATTGTAGATACCCTGCAAAAATGGTTTGGTTGTTAGCTAGATAGTACATGATAGTAAATTCAATTCATGTACATTCCTCCCTTTTCAGGTCTCAACGGTAACAGCCATTTCCCTACCATTCACCAAGCTCCAGGACGCCAATCGATGAAGCCGTCCCCAAGGGTGATTCAAGAGCGGAATTTCAGAACATTTCAGAACCGTCATTGGCTCACAGAAAAAAGTTCGACCAAAAAGTTTGTATATTTCCCGCAAAGGGCGCGTGCGAGCGGACACAGGAAATGACAGGAACATTTCCATAAACAACAGAAAATTACTTCACGGCGAATCGGTCTCTGCTGGAGAAAAAGTCTACAAAATGCATCCCATCAAACAAGTAAATGATATTCAATGTGGTTTGAATTTAAATCGAGTTTTCTTAGCAGCTTTTTGCTCAGTTGTTCAGATCAACCATCAAGATTCCGGTTGATCCGACTATTCAGCTCCATGGCCCACCAGTATCTACTGGGCACCTCCTCAACTGCACTGCTGGGTAATCAGCATTTGGGGTGATACCCAAACATGAAAAAAACATATCAAACCAAGATTTGCCCGGATTGGTTCCAGAATCACTGGCTAAGTCCAAAACATTATTAGCCTTCCTGCAACGACAGCACACCAAAAACACCCAAAAACCATAGTTTCATGTCGTTTGCAATCATTTTGAAATCCCATAGAGCTGCTAGAGTGAGTAGTTTCCTGGTCGGAAGGGATATGTGTTCACCGGATTTTTCCCGGAAAGTGGACCATATCAAAGGATATCAAAGGAGGATTTCTGGTTTTTCAGGGCATCCCAAAAAATATAAGCAGTAGCGAATTTGGATTATCCGATATAGGGTGGAACATGAAAATATGGCAGTAAAAAATGACAGTGAAAACGAATAAACCATGTGGGAAGTATGGGGTTTCCCCATGAGCACTTCGATGTGGGCGAAGGCCTGAGGCTGTCAACAAAAAAACTCAATATTTTTTTTTGCCCGTGGAAAGTGTCATTGTCAGTCGGACTTAAACAAATAAGACATTTGCAAACATGTCTTCATAAGTTACCTGAAAAGTTCGACCATTTGGGATGGTTAAACCGAGTCAAACCACATTAACATATAAATATATATTCATGTGTCCTGTATACTGCACTGCATTTCGCCGGCCGAGCCGGCTGCTCATCACGAAATTTCGACCTCATGTTTGGGACGAGGTCTGGATCGAGCGGGGTGCTTTTGGTACGGAAATGTGGATCGATGAAACAAAATATGGATTTAGAACGAACATGTTTTGGAATGAAGTAAAAACAATTCGGGGATGGACAGGGCTAAGATGCTAAGGGAATATCAACAACGAACATGTGCCTTTAAAACAGCAAACGTGCGGATTTGAGCAACAAACATTCGGATTTGAGTAGCAAACATGTGGATTCAATCAACAAAGATTTACCATGATTTAACCGGTAAACATCTGGATTCGATCAACGCAGGGATGGTGGGACTTTTGTTGATGACGGCATTCCTATTACAGATCTGTTTCCTCTTTCACTCTGAAAAATCTGCCGTGGTATGCAACGAAATCACTGTAATTAACCCCTTTTGTCGTTGGATTAGTTCACCATACCAGTAGCAACCAACCACTGATCCCCAGTTGCCTCGACATTGTGGTTGTTAATGGTTGTCAGACCCCTCCCGCGGAGTTTGTCATCCCCTTTTGCATCGGCCGTCAAAAGTTCTATCTTCAAATTGTGGTTCTGTCCGTCTGTATAATTTGTCAAAAAACACACTAAAAAAACCTGAAACAAACCCTTGAACCCGGATGCGCATCACGTAAGACACTGATGCAAAACAACCTGGTACGACAGTCGTTTTAGTTCTTCTCCTGCTGTCCTACCATTCTTGGCATATTAGTACAGTAAGATTTAGTAAGATAGCACACTGTGAGCATACGAGCCTTTCCTGTCTGGGCACGTCCAATGAGAAAATTATGTTCCTGCGCCTGAACTAAACCAATATCATACTGCGTTTACCTTAAATAAGCATCCATAGTCAAGAGTGTGGTGCGTGGACAGTGGAGTGTCGAGTGTGTGGAGTGTGGAAGGTGGTGTGTGGAGAGTGTGGAGTGTGTAGAATGTGGACCGTAAAGTTCGTAGAGTAGAGTGCAGAGTGTGGTCTGTGGAGTGCGAAGCGTATGGTCTGCAATGTAGCGTCATGTGGCGTCCACATTGGTGTAGCGTAGTTGTAGACTGTGAAGTGTAGGTGTGTTGAGTGTGCAGTGTAAAGTTTGCAGTGTGGAGTGCAGATTTTGGGTATGGAATGCAAAAATGCAAAGTGCGAAGTGTGGAGTGTGGCGTGTTGGAGTGTAGAGTGTGGAGTGCAAAGGGTAGTCAGCCTAGTTCAAGATTCGCAACAAACACGCAACACAAGGCGTCTGAAGTATCGCGCAAAAAAAGAAACAAAGTCATGTTCCAAAGACAGCGGCAAAGTCTTGCACCTGCCACACAAAACAAGTCTTGACACCTCAGAGGCTACATCTGAGTCTCATCGTGTGCCACGCCTGCCACACGAACCTGATTTAAGGCCATCAGTAACCCAACCGCGACAACTGGGGATTGGGGACTGGAAATTCCTTTGGCTTTGTCTCACAATGGAGGATGCCCCAAAACGGCCGTCAGTTATTGAAGACAATTGATGTAAACCACGGGAATTTGCAGAGGACTTCCAATTGCTACCTATCCTTAATCTACACTGTAAATCTATATAAACATATCGTGCACATTTACATGCATTTACATACATTTACATACATGTACATTTACATACATTTACATACATTTACATACATTTACATACATGTACATTTACATACATTTACATACATTTACATACATTTACATACATTTACATACATTTACATACATTTACATACATTTAGATACATTTACATACATTTACATACATTTACATACATTTACATACATTTACATACATGTACATACATTTACATACATGTACATACATTTACATACATTTACATACATTTACATACATTTACATACAGTTCATCATTAATGAAACAAACACATTCATCTCTGTCTGTATAACTAATCCCGTTTTTTGCTGATTCAATCCCGACGTTTGTCACTTAAACCTTCATTTGTTGGTGCCAACTTTCTGTCCAAATCCAGGCCGAGGAACTACACAGTTAGGCGGCCTCTTTCTTCTCTTGCTCCTGAGACGTCGGCATTCCCAACGTTGAAAACACGGGGATGTCACCAACCGAAAAGAAGAGGGTTCAAATTCAAACATATTCAAACTCATTTTTGGAGATTCATGACAATTTATGTTTTGGGTTGGTTGAATCCCCATTTATGGAGGGTTTTACGGAATGATTCGACAGGAAAACCATGGTAAAACCAAATAGAAAACCAGGATGACCGAGATGTGACTGAGCTGCCTATGGTGAAAATCAGAGGGAGAATCACAAGATCAACTAACCAAAAAGAAGGGATTTCACCAACAGTACTCGGCATTCTTTATGTCTCAACTTGTCCCCATTTTCGGGATCACTGAAACTATTGAGGTGTTGCTGTTTGAGCCAACCTTTTTGCACATGCAAGTTCTAAAATCCAAACATTTGTAGGGACAAAAACCAACCACCAGCTCAGTTTGCGCGGGATCTAAGTGCGATGCCCCTCATCATGGCTAATTCATGCTAATCATTGGTACTACAAACATTCCTGCTCCCCAATAATCAATAGTGAAGGATGGATTCAAAACCTGTAATATCCTGAAGTACAATATCCTGATATGTTCTAGGGGAATGAACGAACATCCACAAACCCCAGCTGCTCTTGGGTTCACGAGGGGATAGCATGGGTTTTGACTCATCAATAACCCATGTTGGTCCAGTTTCTGCATGCTTTTTCACCGAATTCAGGTACTCAGAGGTACGGATCACTGATGATTTGTTCTGTGTTTGATCACGATTTGTGCTTTTAAGTAATCCAAAACGGTACTGTACTCCAAAAAACATCTGTGGAATCCAATCCGTTCATAAACTATGCGCACTTCTTGGTACGGCGTGAATTTGTACCTCCCCGCACGTTCGCTTATCCCTGCGTCTTGAATGCAGTCTATCCATACCAAAGTCATAAGCTGACTGGTTCTTGTCCATGCTCGACCCCATGATCATTGATTGTCATAGGCTATATCTAACCATCTTTTAGTTGAACTAGTGAAATGCAGGCTTGTGAAGGTCGGTTGAATCAATCATAGTTCAATATGTGTTTCTTGTGTCACCAGCGTATTGGATGATTTACTGACATCTAATTCTTGACTATTATCGACCATGTCACCATCTTCCTTGACAAGTCAAGCTCCCATCTACCATCTCTATCCACCGCAAAATGCCTTGGTTTCTCATCATTTTCCATGTGAAAAATTGCCATATAAAACAGGTATACCCGTATACCCCATGTTCAGACACATCTAAATGTCAAATTGTTGATTGTATGTCCCCTGAAATCCCAATTCATATACCATGAAATGTCTTGTTTATGATTTATATCCCTATCTTCGTTACATCCCTGTGATGGGGTGGTAATCCCATTAAATATCATTAAATCCCCATAGAATCCCCATGCATTTCCCATGGAATCCAGGAAGACAACCCTCAATCACCAACGGCTCGCGGCCTTCTGCTTGAGGCGCACCGACTTGCTGGGCCGAATCTTCTTGGCAATCTGAGGCGCCATGAGAAGATCATGGGGAGATAGATGTGATGATACCCTCTGGTAATTCAGGAGTTTACTAAATAGAAAAAATGGTATCTCTTTTTTGTAGGCGATTCTTTGAAATGGCCATTTTCCATACCCAGCTTGCACGAGCGCAATCTCAGGATCTGTGGAGATTTGCCATAAACCACCATTCTGGAATGGTTTTAAGCACGCCCATGTCTGGTCATTGGGGATGGTTTTTGAATGTTTATGGCTTTGGATTTACCTTACTTGTCAAATGTTTGCAACACATGTTCCATGATTTTGACATAGAAATCATGTAGAATGTCCCTCAAATGGTTGAAATCTAAGGTTTCCTCGGGGTCAGGGGGAGCTCTTGGTGGTTTTGGGCAGCCATCAAAGACTCAAAGATCATCTTGCTTGAAAATCTTTTCAATACGGCTGGAAAAAAAACCGTGGGATCTACTACAGTCTAGACAAATGCACTTGAGTACTCGAATGGAGGATAAGAGCAGTTTCGTCATCTTAGGAACTCATGTGCCACTGATATTCAATGTCATCCGTACTTTGACGGGGAACGAGGATATGCCACTGTAGAAGGTTGGGAATCGTGTTGCTGCCCCAGCTAAGCACACAAGAACCAGCCCAGAACCAGCAGGTGCGCCCGGAAGATGTGCCTGACCGGGATGTGCAAAGTGGCAAAACTCGCAGCGGATGCCCTTCTCACAAATATTGCGAAACCTTGGCCAGGTCATTGACAACCAATTCACTGTAGCTCCAATATCGCCAATATGATAGTGATGGAATATCAAACCAGTCCAAGCCTATTTTTTCTAAAGAATTGGGGTTCAAGGGCACATTATGAACGATCAAAAGATGAAACACTCACTAAAGTGTCTCTGCAGAGACTGCCTTGAATCTACCGATTTGAATCACTGGATTTATGCTCTGATGAGGTTAATGACATATGTCATTATGAATCATGACATGTCAAGGTTCCATACGAACCGGCTGGATTCGATACGGAATGTCCGGATTTCATCGGCATAGCAAAGTGGAGCTTCAAACTTGATGCGCTCCAAAGATACTTGTATCCCGCAACTCGTCCGTCGGTGATTCATATTCATGTACTACAGGTTAATACCAATAGTATAATAGTAAGGTCTGGCTGCCAGACACACACTGTACGGTCACGGTTTCATATAAGCCATGGTCACACTGTATGGACATGGTTTCTCCACACCGTAATACCCCATTCTCCACATCGTCATCCCAGCCTGAAAAATAGAACACTATGAAAATATCTTAAACCCATCAAACGGTGATCCATTTTGTAGGGTTGCTTACAACACGCCGGTACAAGATGGTACCGGCGGGGGCAAATTGAAGAGGGGACATGACCCTGGGAGTACCAAGGAGCCAAAAAATACACCTTGAGCACTTGTCTGGATGTTGTAGAGCTCCGATGGATGTCCTGTGGATTTAGATCATTTTTTGTCCTTCAGAGAGAGCCACTACACCTCACTACCGACGTCTGATGATATCCCATGTTCCATCCATTTTGTGAATAAGCTTCACATCAATTGTCTGGGGTTTGTTTACATGTTATTTTGGGCTACACGTGGAAATAAACGATTTGGGCACGAGATATCGAGATGTGACCGTTTGCACAATGGAACCATAGGCATCTTACTTCCCTGAAATTGGGGTATTGGCGTCCAATCATCCCAATACCCTCTGGTAAACTAAAATACATAGCTATGGAAAATTCATCATATTTAATGGGAAAATCAACTATAAATGACCATTTTCAATAGCTATGTTAAATTACCACAGGGTAAACTACACAAAAACCACACCACTTGCTCTGCTGAAGTCAAGCAAGCACCTGGACACACGACCGGAAAAAAAAGTGGAAAACTGACATCCGACCACACCTTTCTCCGTTGGCATTGAGCGGAACTACCTGAGGCTTTTTCAGGACAATGGTCACGATATGTCATTATCCACTAGAGCATGGGTAAACACCCACAAAATTACCTTCAGGTAATTCAACAAAGCTATGGAACGTGGCCCATTTAGTTGTATGATTTTCCTATCAGCAATTGATTGACCAGGGGGTACTGTACCCCAATTCTGACCCCCACAAGCCATCCGTCGGGGTCCGGTTCTAAGACGCTTCGCTTTGTCGGCATTCGCGACGATCATTCTGTGAATTTAAGGGAAGCCTTGATAAGAATGGTAGTAGGAATCAAGAATCGAGAAAACCACCCCCCAAAAAAAGAACTTATAAAAGAATGGCAAGATTCCTAATAAGATGACGAAAACATAAAACAACGGCAAAATGGGTCACGTAATGTCACGTATACAGCTTTCCTGTCATTGATTTCGCCGCCTTCTCAAGCTCGGAATCGCTAAGCTTCATCAGATCCACCCCTGCAGCAGCTGTTCAAAACCCGCGTTGTCATCGCATGTCATCCCTTTCTAACGCTTATATACGCTGATTCTACGGCTGTTTTTTTTTGATGATGATGCTGCGTGTTTTTTTTTGGGGAATCCCCCGTTCATGGATGATGACAATCCCCAAAAAATCAGATAGTACCCCCAAGAATCAGCAATTGACAGAGGTGTTGGTCACTGCAAAAAAATAGAATCAGAAGAAAACATGGGCTTCTCCGGACTTCTCCCCTTTCCCTTCCGCTGTTTCGGCGCCATGTTCGTTGTAGAAGGGCTTGTCGGGGGTTTGCGGCTGCAGCACAGCTTTCTTGTGCGGGGCCCCTCTGGTGGACCCCATGTCCTGGCCGTGATGAGGACTTTTGGCCACCAAATCCTCCAATTCCACGGTGAATTTTATACAAAAAATGAGGATTTAAGCAGCAAAGATGAGGATTTAGATGGATTTAGTGGGAATTGTTATTGATTTATATTTGTCAAGTTGGTGAACATAACTAGGGCTTCTGAGCACCACATATTGGAAACATGCTGGTGTAATGGGATATCTTATGGGATTTATGATGCTGGTGGGGCCTTAGGTGGGAATTGCTAAGTTGGTGAACATAACTAGTATTTCACCAGGGCTTGTGGCAAGTACAACTATAGTTGGGTGAAACCAAATCAAAATAAGTGGGGGGCACCTACCCTGTACCCAGTTATAAGCTGGCTTATCAACATGATAAACATATCATTATATATAATATATAGATATACATTATGCATCATTATGCATTATAAACATGTAGCACCTTCAGATTAACCACGTTGAATAAAGCAACATATGTGAGTTGATTTGATCCAATGGGGATCTGAACATGATTTGACCATATCAGCGCCTGCTGATTTAGTGATGTTGGGGATGTAATGAACCAACATCAGAAGGGTACAACAGGATCCATGATTCTGAGACATCGCCAATCCATAGCCATGGAGCACACCTGGAGAGAAATGAACTACCTGAAGCCTTTACAAGATGAGGCAGCTAGAGTACCTGGTTTGCAGCAGTTACTGGATGATGAGCACACGGAACTCCCCTAGCCACCAATATCTTTCATTCCCTTACCATATTCTATCACCCTCGATTGTTTCAAATGGATGCAAATGGTGAAAATACCAATAGCCGTGGTGGTGATGGTTTCATCAATCACCTTCTCCATTAGTCACCCCTTCAAATTGAACCGGGTACAAACAAGTAAAGTTAACCATCTTTGAAACGCATTTTGGGGTCTTGTATGTTCCATGTTGCTAGTATTTTTTTTAAGATTCATGTCCGAAGTTTCTTGGATCAACATTCAATTTGCGTTGTTTTCAGGAGGCTTTTTAACTTAATTCATCTCCTTTTCCACAATGTTTCGAGCACCTATTGATGTGACTCATGTGACCAATCTCAGATACCCCGCCAACAATTAAATCTACGTATCCAAGATTTCCCAGGAAAATCACGGAAAATCTGATATAATGGATTTAGGCCCTCAAAATGCACGTGAAACGTCATGAAACAACCACCTCCGCATGCATCGGCACAGGGCTACGCGAGGATGATGACCCAGACCTGGAGAATTTGGCTTCGCCGTTCTTTCATGAAAATAAACAATAATAAAAAACAATTTCCCAGGATTTTCCCTAAAGACCATGTAGGTAAAAACGAGATGAACTATGTTGAAATGGGGGGTTGCCAGTTTGCTGCAAGGGGATTTTCACAAACAAAAATGGGTACAGTGACCAACAAACATGGGGATAATTGGCAGGAAAAACATGTCGATGACCCACCAAAAATTGGGATCTTGAATCAACAGAAATGGGGACATTGACCAGCAAATTTGACAAACATATGCAAACATATACATATAATAGGTATATTGATATACTTTGCTATACCGGCATCAACTTGAGATAGCAATCAACCAACATGGGAATCACTACCAGGTTTCCGACCCCTAAACGGACCAAACATTCCCACGCTCTCGTCAAGTTGCGCCCCGATGACGGCGGGCCGCCAAGGTGCCTAGCCGGAAATCTAAAAACGTGAGCGTGACTTTCACGGTTGCGAGCGTTAAACACATCAGGTCTGACCAGCAAAGGAACGTTGAGTTGTTTACTTATTCTTTATTGTTTAATGGATTATATATGATTTTACGGATTTTATAAACATGTTTATGATTTGTTTATGTATATATTGCTGATAAAAAACACACGGGAATTTCCCATGGGATTCAACTAATAAAAATGGGTGATTCAGCCAAAACAGGGCTTTCGTCGTGCTATTTGTTTTTCTGATCAGGGGGATGGGATTACTCGGATACTTAGTAAGTGTGATACTATTCAATAATCACCCAGAATCAGAAAGGCTGTTGAGACAATCGGATCATGACATCGCTGCTTTGAAGTTGAAAACAGCTGAATATCTTGAATACCTCAGCTCTTTCAGTGGCGAACCATCTCCAGCATCGCCGGAACTGATCAAATCCACCATTTTTCCGGGCAAAATGCACCATTTTTCTCTAGCTTAGAACCAGGTGTTCTGGTAAAACCACGCCTATTTTGGTGCACCATTTCTGCACCTTTTCTGATCCCGGATCTCGCCTGCGCAAGCGGCTGGCTACCTCGCGGCAATGTTTGCCTGAGTTTTAGGTGGAAATGGCTCACAATCTGCGAAAATCACCATGTTTTGGGCCATCTATTTGGTGGTTCTGGTGGTTCATCCCAGCAAGTGGGTCATAACCCCAGATATAAACGGACTAGCCATACTTACCCTACTTGTAGTAGCTGGGATTAAAACCCAATTATATGTACATATCATATATATGTAGTCATCCTGGAATAGATAGAATATGGAAATCTCCAAAAATCTCAACTAATTTGGGAATATCTTTGAAAGTACCATATTCTTTCATATTCCTTCTACTTCAGGATGATGATATGTCTCCAATCATTCACTCACCTGAACGAACCTGAAACTTGCGTCCATTTGGGGATGATTTCCCTTGCCAAGCATCATTCCGGTGATGTCACGATACGTCACGACGTGAGGTCATTCATCCAGACACATGTCTATTTTTACATACTACATATGGATACAACCAACGATTGTGGATGTAGATGCGGATATGATATGGAGATAGAATTGGATATACAACCCCAAAATGGGGATATGGGTTATGGACATGCCACCATCGTTTCTTTGGGATTCCCCAACCAACGGGAATCATATGACCCTTACAATGGATTGATGATTGTTTTGTCTGATGGGCATCAAATGCTCTGGTGATCCAACTTTTGACCCTCCCTTCACCGTAACCGGATCTAAGCGGATGGATGGCGTCATTATGCGATGCCAAGAACCGATAAAGTCAATTAAATAGATACTGTAGCCAAAGATTCACATTATATTCACCTCATTTCACCTGCCGATAGTGGGGAACTTTTATTTTGCCCAGAAATCTGATCTGGCAAGAACATTCACATCTTTGGAATGGAGAAAAGTACCAAAACACGGCCGATTCCCAGAATGGCTGGATCAACAGTGGGGATTCAAACCCTCCAGGGTTAAATTTTTAGGATCTAACCTCTGAGGGCTGTTCGCATTCTCATTCCATCTATGGGGATGAATATCTCAACAAAAATCTGTGAAACTATCTCTCATCTTGGCTCATCTTTGTAACACATGTCCATGAAAAACCACTGTATTTTTCTTGCAGAACAACCCGCCCGTTGCTGATCCGGTTCGACGTCACCGGCGAAAAACGATCTGAGCTTTCGCACTGGATCTGGTCGAGCTGCTGTTGCATTTGCATCATCTGCATCTGCTGCTGTTGGAGCTGCTGCCTGAGTTTAGCGCAAGGGCAGCGCTTGCGCGCTGACCCAAGTTGCCAAGGCAGTAACGGATTCTATGAACATGAGGGGTATACGTTTGATGATATCATGTGGTAAACCCTATGCCATAAACAACTACCATTGAGGGATGGTTTATGCCCCTCACGTATCATGATTTTGGGGATGGTTTATTACTATTAGTATTATTTTTATCATTATATATATAAATATACACATATCATTATTAATTGTTGTTGGGTCTACCAATCTAGTACACACATACATACAAGACATGTATGAGACAATGTGTACATACAACTACAACAATAGCCATATCTCAATCTATGACCATGATCATAAACCATGTGCTATGTCAATACATGTATATATATATATATTTATAATTATGTATATTGTATGTATGATATATTATGTGCATCTACAGCCATGTTGGGAATGAACATCACGAAATTGCTTGGGGATCATCTGTCCAAAATGTTCCAGGGATTTGTTGATTTCAGGGTCCTACATCTGTCTGTTTAAGTGCCAAGTCGACCGGATTCTCAATCAACATCTAGATGTAGATATGTATATTACAAGCATATGTATACAGTATATATATATAGAGTATATATATCCCCTGCTTTCTACGTCATGAACCCCCATGTTGGTTCCTTAAGCGTCCATCTAACATTGGGACATTGGGGAGGAAAGTCATGCATGGAATGTCATTTTCAAATACTCCCATATTGGGTATGGAAGTTGGATGCAATCACCGGAAAAAACATCTTATCCTTTTCTTCGCAACCCCAAATCGAAGAGTTTGAAGCCTGGACAGTTTATATTGGTGAGACATTCCCCACGGAAGTACGATGAAAAAATATTCCAATGATGATTTACCTAGACGCACGGTTTGGACCTGTACCTGTATTCTGAGCTCGTCTCATGAATTAGGTATGGCGTGACCAAAGGGGCGTTCATAAAAGCAGGGCGGATTGGCTCTTTTATCTCAGGTCTTTCGCATGGTCATTGTTTTCCTGTAAATTTGAACGATGAATCAAACATGACGAAAAAAGGAATGTTTTTTTTTTCCACAGCCAAGTTGCTACACTATGGCACCAGCACCGTGGCCCTAATGGCGCAACATGCAACCCAAACAAAACTATGGCCAAAAAAAAAACGGCAAAAACACCAAGAAATTCATTCAAACCAGACCCTATAAAATCTGACTGAATTGTGGTGACCTCACGTCGTGATGTCACTGGAATGACGGTTATAATCATCCCGCAGGTTTCAGTTTATTTTCAGGTTAGTGAATGATTAGAATTCAGACTAGATAAAATTGGGGTTCCATCTATTCGTAAATGCGTAGCTGTTGGCTGTCTGATGGCCATTGGTCCAAGTTAGCTATACATTGGTCAAATACATTCAAATACCACTTTAATAGGGAACATGATTTATCAACCCTGGGATTTGAGGTACCCTATGTCCCTATGTTCAAACACACCCATATTTGATTTGCTTGAGAGGCTTCCGGAAAGTAAGAGCATATCCTATATCTATGTAACAAGTTACCGAAGGATATTCCCAGTTTCTTGCCAACAGGAATGAACGGCAGAAGATCCAGGTCTATCATCCTATTCGACCCATTTTTACCAATGGTGTCAGTCGACAAAACTCGTTGTATCAAGGGAGAAAATTCACCGAAGACCATGGTAATCTTACCAATTCTATCGATAAACCATCCATTACAACCTCCATTCGGGGATTTCCCAGCGGGATGCGGGAGACCGAGGTACTGCAAGGGTTGAACACTAACAGGAGATGGTTTCCAAGGAACCCCAGAGGCCTGGAAGAAGGCAACGCAAAGAATAGATATCTGTATATCTACATGGATATGGATGCGCACCAATGTATATATATATATATGCATAACATACATGTGTATATATTTACAATCACTTACATATAAGTATGTATATATACATACATTGTATATGTTATATGTATATATATATATGCATGATTATACATGTATAAATCATGTATACATTCCTATACATTCCTATACACGTATACATGCATGAAGTATCTATCACCATATGATTTCCAACAACTCCATTTCGGACCAGTTTGGATACACCAGCAGTTTTTCGCAGTTCTGACATATCCTCAGTGGTGTGGTTTGTAAACCCAACATCTTTGACAACTTTGGTTCAACCTTCAATGCCATATAACTGGACAAATGCACTCCCATTGGCCAGTCATTTTGAGTAGCCAGGGGACTCCATGGCTTTGCCAACCACTTGTGACAACTGTTGCTGATCCCAACGTTTGTGCCTTTGTTAAGACACAGAAAAGGACATAGCCATCAAACTTGTTTGAGATGTTTGGGGACTAATTAATTTTTATTTTTGTTGAGGAGTATAAATACCCAGATGGGTATGTCAAAAAATTGTTTGTACCCCAACACCTGGTTGATATTGGGTGATCATCATTTTCCCTAGAATTGCTCCAATTTGTGGGCGGTCCCCCATGTCTGAAGAAACATATCCATTCCATTTCCGCATGAAATTGGTTGTATCCCCATTTCCCACTGTATATCCCATATCCCAACATTAGGAAATGGATGGAACAAATGTGTTGAATATGTATTGAATAATGTATATATTGTAATCCCAACATTGAATGGATTGTATTGCAAGATTCTAGTCCACAATTCTTTTCATATGTATTCCCATTCAGCATTTCACATATTGTTGGTTGTAAATTCCCGTTCTATGCCTATTAATATCCTCTCAAAACCCTATGAAGCAGGATAACATCCCGTCATTATTGTTACTATCCATTATATCCCATCATATCCTCCTTAACTATTCCAATCATATCCCATTATTATCCACTTAACTATATTCCTATGATATCGCCTTTTTACTGGTAAAATCCCCACATATAAATAACGTAATTATGCATATATATATATATATATCGATGTATCCCACATACATATATCCTGATATAATTTCTGATAGCCATTATAGAATCCCAAATTCATTGCATACCGTTCTATATCTGGGTCAATTTAAGTAGTTCATAAAGCTGTATATCCTTCGGCTGGGATAGTTACCCCAATCCACACCATCGGTTTCCAAGCTTAGCGAGGCGAGGTCATGGGTGAAATTCATCCAGATTTATGACTAACCCCGTCAATAGTTACCCGCCCATTTTTGATAGTTATCCCCATCAACCAGTGCCAACCATTGTTGTTACCATTAGATATCTATTCAATCCCATACTATCCCATATTTCCAATTATATCCCCATGAACCATCTAACCCATTCTGACCCCAAATTATATTAAACCATTATCAACACATTATAAAATCCCAAATCCATTGTATCACGTTATAGATCCCATATCATGGAGGCTTCCTAAAATGGGGCTACCCCAAATCATCCAAGTCATTCAATCAGTCTAGTATTGAAACCTGTGGTGACTTGGGGATCCCCATTACCCACCATATTTGGCTATAAGTCAAAACCCTGGTACCTAGTGAACATCAAAATAGCTGGTAAATGGATGTTCATCCCACTAAAATGGATACTGTGTGCGGCGATCAAATGATTGACATGCCAGATCAAACCTGTACACAATTTACACTCCTCAAAGATTCTGTTGATCTGGCATGATATTCGAAAAGGGCAAGTTGATAGTTCGTACATGAGCCCACCAGCTCTTCACGTCCACAACGACTTTTGTTAGGACATCAGCCAGTTGGTGGTTCGTCGGAAGCCATCTCAGCGTCTTACCATCAGGCAGATCATTGCCCCAGAATTCAGCCTCATCGTAGACCATCTTCCTAAGGGCGACGATGTCCACCACCAAACGCTTCTCCGTTGGTGCCTTCGGACCACCGGTGCGATGCACATTGTCGTAGACCGACTTGCAGTCGGTTAGGGACACCATGGGGAACAGAGCACGTGCAGTGTGTTCTTGGCCGGCTCCACGGTCTGGACTGAGCGCAGCAGCGAGAAAGGAACGAAATGCGATCCCCTCTTCCCAGCCCTCGAGTCCTGCCATCACTTCAGCAGCAAATGTGCTCCTGCACACTCTGGGACACGCATGGGACTTCCACCCCACTGGCATGGTTCACCACGAAGAGCTCGTCGGTCTGCCATCACCAGGATGTGGCCCAGTTGAGAGTAGATCCCATGGCCCTGCGTCTCATTCACAAACTCCGGGTCATCGGTCGTAGAGTCAGCTGGTGCGTTGGCCCAAGCCGCGTCGTGGAAAATCAGCATCACCAGGTCATTCAAGTTCTCAGTGAGCTTAGTATACCGGATCGGCTCGTCCTTAGCAGACTGTGCCATCTTGACCAAGCGATTGGTCTCCTTTGCATCTTGGTACTTGGGATTCTTTTGCTTGCGTTGAGCTAGGGATACTCCGGCTTGAAGATCTGGCTTAGTCTGAGAGCTCAGCCAGGACAAGGCTCCAATGGTGCTCATGTTGTCCTGCTTCGTTACCTGGTCCGCCTCGTCATCGGCCATCACATTCTTGGGGATGTCGACCGTCTCCAAGCGGGCATTCACATAGGAAATCTGGTTGACCTCGATGTAGCTGTCGGTCTGCTTTATGACCGAACCTGTGTACTCGAAGTGGTCAGTCTCCCACGTCGAAATGGGGAACATCCCAGACAAACTAGTTTGGAGAGCATGTAGTTCTTCAGGTCCAGCAGCGATCAAGAGGTCATCCACATGGCACATCAAAGTGCCCTTGAGTTCCCCGCCCATGTTCCTCAGTAGGAGGAGGCAAGGATCGTAGTCATGATGTTGGAGCTTCAGGATCTCTTCTCCCACCTTGATCTCCATGTTGCGTAGTTCCGAGGCTAGCTTCTGCCACCACAACCTCGGTGAATTGGATAGCCCGAAAATTCCTTTCACGATCTCGATAAGAGATCCATCAGCGACCCCAGGTAGGCCTTGGCGTGGAGGTTCAAAATAGAGCCCACGTCTTGACTCGATCCCATTGACGAAGGCCGCCTCCACGTCACCGGCTGCTAGACGCCATCCAAAGTGAGCCGCCAGGAAGAGCACCGCATGCAAGGCAGTCTTCGATGCTGTTGGTGCTTCGGTCTTGATGTGGCCAGTACGAAGGTCAGGGTCAAGATGACCACCTACACATAACCTTGCTTTGGCTTTACAAGGGATGGTAGGATCTTCTCTCCTCTTTGCCACATTCTTATCTCGATAGGCAAACCTTGCCTTCAAGATCCTCTCCTTGGGCACTTTTCGCCGAAGTAGCTCAGCATCTTCAGGAGGATGTACTCGTACCGCCTCGTACTGCATGTGCTCTCGCCATTGTTTGTCCTCCGCCTCGTTGTAGAGGGCCTTCTCATCGTCAGGGATGTCCTGCCACTTTAGCTGGGTGTGGAATAGTTTTTGGAATTTTTTTTGGGACAGTTTTTGGAATTTTTTTTGGGTTTATGCTCTGGCCCCGTTTGCCTTGTATTTGCAACAGTTTGGAACTTGAACCTGTCATTTTGCATGGTATTTGCTGCATTTTTACATGTTCACCTTCCATTTTGCATGGTATTTGCTACATCTTGGCATGTTTGCC
>BGPT01001496.1:91580-107319 GCA_003297045.1 Symbiodinium sp. clade C Y103
AGCAGAAAAGCAGGAAAAGCGAAAAGCGGAAAAGCAAAAAAGCAGAAAAGCAGGAAAAGCGAAAAGCGGAAAAGCGAAAAAGCAGAAAAGCAGGAAAAGCGAAAAGCGGAGAAGCAAAGAAGCAGAAAAGCAAAGAAGCAGGAAAANAGCAGAGAAGCAGGAAAAGCTAAAAGCGGAGAGGTAGGAGATCCAAAAAAAATTCCAAAAACTGTCCCAAAAAAAATTCCAAAAATAAATGACCCTCCACTTTAGCTCCTTGTCATTATGTTTGATGATGGAACGTGGTATGCGCTTCTCCACCACAAAGACTCGATCTGGTTCAGGATCATCGAAGATCTGATCTGGTTCAGGGTCATCAGAGCCTCTTGCTTCTCCAGGACTTGGTCGTGCGGCCTGTGCTTCTCCAGCTGGAGAGGCTGGCCTCTTGTGCATCCGGGCAGTGCCCTTCATATTCAATCTCTTCTCAGGCATCGCCTCCCCAGGGTGGTAGAGTGCATGTCCTGGGAGTGGTCTTTTGTTGGAGGTGATCTGGTCCGTAGCGTCGGCGAAGATCTCGTCGTCATCCAAATTCTCCATATTGTCGACAAGCTTCATCAGATCCTCCTTGAGCGCCTTCGTCTGGAAGGCCGATCCTAACTCCTCAGATTCAGCTTGTCGGAGATGTTCACCGGCACATAGAATGCAACGACCACCTCGTGAAACCCAGAAAGAGCTCCCTTCCTTGCCCACAACCACGCCTGGTCCAATCCACTCGCCAATGTTCTGACGAGACCTCCCTTTTCCACCAGCCGTCTTGTCCACCCGGTGTACACATAGTCCCCGACTTCGAAATCCTCCGTAGTTCGGGGTCGCCCAAGCACGGCACGTTTCAAAGACTCATCAGCTTGGCTTTGAATGAAAGCCTCTCGTGCAGCTTGTCGGATGGATTGCCTCCTCCTCCATTGTTCATCAGGCGATCTCAACTCCTCGAGCTGGTAGTGCTTGGCGCTCTCGTCCACCATTGCGTCGCCAAGTCGAGGTGATGCTCCAAAGAGCCACTGTGCTGGTGAGTATCCATGGCGTCGTCTCAAGTTATTCTTTGCAGCGGCCACGACGGAGAGCACATAGTTGATCTCCTCCTCGGTGGGCTGGATGTGGGCGATCACCTTGTCCCAGATGTTGCGGTACCAGAAATTCTGGCGTTCTATCACACCATGTTGCCAGTGCGCTTGACCCGCAGTGTACCTCACTTGAGTACCCCCCATCTCCATATAGTCGGCGAACTCGTTCATGAAGCCTCTCTCCTGGTCACATGTCATACGGATCGGGAAGCCTGCCCACACCGACCATGCATTGTTGAAGTCCGTGGCTAGATCCCCTGACTTCCGGCCAGAAAGCCTTGTCACCACGTGATAGCCAGTAGCATGGTCCAGAATGGACATGACCTCAATCTTGTTGCCGCCAGCATCTTGCAAGTTGAGAGTGTCCACACTCACCTCTTGGTTGAACTCCAAGGGCTTGAAGACCTTGGCGGGTCTGCGGGTGCCAGGGTTTGCATGGCGAGCACAAGTTTCACAATGAAGTGAATGTGCGGCTTTGACAGCTTCTTCATTTGCACCTGACAGCTTCAAGTGCCTCGCCAGATCTGCATTGGATGGATGGCCAAGATTTTGATGAACTCGCCGTAGGGCTTTGGCCAGTGTGTGAGGTACATGTTCAGGAAAATGGATGCCAGTGGTATTCACTTTCCCCTCTTCACCCGGCTCAGACTTGACACCCTTTTCCTCCTTGTAGTTCGCAGCAGCATAGGCATGCCAAGTGTTGCCCTCATAGTCGTCGCCAGTGTAGTTCCACATGTTGCCTCGATACTTCGCGAAGCCCTCGACCACTGCCTGGCAGAACTCCTTGGTGTAGATGCCTGCATGGCGAGTGTTGCGCCCCTCAGTGGGAGTATGTTCATGTCCTCCATGACATTGGAGTCGAAGCCGATCAAGAAGAACATGATTCGAGGCCAAAATCCTCGTGGGCTTCCTGAGCCTACCACCGTCCGTGATGGCCCTCAGGTTATAGCGGCACATGTCGATGTCCGTGCCCATCATAAAGGATGCCTCCAAAAGAGTCCTCATGGAATCGTCTTCCCAAAGATCAGATTCTCGGGGATGTTCAAAAGCAACTTCTCCACCATTCTCCAATTGCTTCCAAGCACAATCCACTGCGAACTTGACCAACTTCCGTTGTTTCTGACGAGCCCTTCTGAGCTCCTGTTTCCTGTGAGCGTAGTTCAATCTCTGCCAGGGTGACCACTTGGTACATGGTAAGGCCACCCATAGTAGACGAGGTCTACTCTCTCCAATGTCCCTCATAACTTCGCCTTGTTGAAGGGGATCAAATAGGTCGTGGCCCATCAAGATGTCCCGCGGCTGCAGAACACTATATCCACGATAGACGAACCTCTCCGTCAAATGGGCAGAGCCGGCAAAGAGCTCAAGGAAATCAGCCCGGTCATCCGTGATGCCAGTAGGCCCCATCACTGCGTTGACAAAGTCCCTGGCGGGTTCCATCACCACCTCTTCCGCAAAGGACGCCACGGGCGCAGCAAAAGCAGTCAAGGTGGTCACCAGACAGAGCAGGGTTTTCTTGGCCCAACTCCTCACTCGCTTCTTTGCCGTTTTCCTCATCCGCTTAGCTGGCAGATTCCGGACTGTGTCATAGTCCTCAGGGTAGTGCAACTTGATGGTCGGCATACCGGTGGTCTCCTCGATGTCATACTCATCAGCGTCGATGGAGTCAAAAGCGTCCAAGGAGTCGTCAATGTCGTTGGAGTCGTCAATGTTGAAGGTGATCAGGGCGTTGTCGGTGTCCATGATGCGGCTCCTCTCGCGGTACTCCTTCTTCAGCTTGATGAGTTCCCCCACCTTCTCCCAGTATGCCCTCTTCTTCATTTGGGTCCTGCTGAACCCGCCCCTGCAGTCTTCTCCTCCTCCAGGCGCTCGTCCTTCACCTTCTTGAGGGACTTCAGAATCGCCAACCTCGTCTCGACATCGTCGATCTGTTCCTCCACCGATGGCTCCACCAGCGAGAAGTCGCTCGACTCGTCCTCGTTCTTCCTGGCCCGTTGCTTGGTCACTCTCGTTGTCCTGGGTTCCTTCACCTGAGTCTTGGGAGCAGGCAGAACCTTGGGTAGCGGGAGCACTGGATGTGCCTCCGGATCCCCACTGCCAGAGGCGGTTCCAGAAACCTCCTCCGTGCCCCTCGCAGACGCCCATCGGGCCAACCTCGCCAGATCCAGGCTGTGGTTGGGGTTCTCCTTCGTCTCCTGGATGGCCCACTGCAGGTAGCCCTCGTGCACCTCCTGGTATACTTGTACCCCTTGTAGGACCCGAAGCATACTTGCTCCTCTCCCGACGGCGCCTTCTTCTCCCGCAAGAGCTTCATGAGGGTGCCCTTGGTGTACTTCTCCGGCAGCTGGATGCCCTCGATCATGCACTTCTCCTTCAGGCCGTCCATGCTCATCTGCGTCAATCCCACGACACGGTGTGGGTTCTCCGGCTCGTCCTGCTTGCTCTCCAGGAGTGTTGCCCTCAGTTCCGGGACCGTCCATTCGTCGCGGAACCCGATGTTCGCCCGGTTGAGTGCCTCGATCAACTCTGCGCGGTTCATCTTCCATGGCGACTTCTGAGTTGACTTGGGTGGCATCCGGGATGTCACGAATTGGGGCTCGAAGTGCTTGGCAAGTCGTAGCACGACGAAAACGGCTGCGGCCAATCCAAAGAAATTCAGTGCGTGGTCCAGCTTCAAGGTGCCATTCATGTTCTACTTCAAGCGGAAGTGCTCCACCAAAACATGGCACACAAGTTGACACCCTGACCTCACCAAGCCTCTTCAACAACTGTTGCTTCAGAGTTTCGTTTGTTGTTTGCCACCGGCTGGGGTCAAAAAGTGATCTCCGTGGTGTGACATGTATGCGGATCATGTACTGCTCAGTTTCAATCCAAAAGTCTCGTGTCATATCTTGTTGTTTCCACCAGTGAAGAAAGAGTTCATGAGGAAAAGGGTCTCTACAAAGAAACTCCTGGATGGAAGGTCTGACTTTTGGATAAAAGAGTGAAGGTCCACCCCCGGCCACACGATCAGTCATGTATGCTCGAAGCGCCACAGAAGTCTTGTCAGCAGGGATGTGAACTTCTGTCACACTCCAATCGACCTTTTCAGGCCAATCAGGGGCGATCTCGCCCTCAAAACCAGAGACCGCATCGACCTTGGGGTGGCCCGTCTCGGTGAACTTCAGCTGCACATCCTTCAAGCCCAGGTTGGTGAAGTCGGCCTTGTTCTCCTCCATGCGATAGTGCATACCCAACTGGGCCAAAACAGGCCTGCTCAGCAGCAAAGGGATGTTGGCCGAAACGACCGAAATCTTCAGGGCAAACCAAGAGCCATTGATGCGCAGCCACCCAACGACTGCTTGACGAGAAGGATACAGCTTGGGGCCACCGAACTTAAAGACTTCGTCCTGGTTGATGACAAAGTACGGCACCTTGCGCTCCTTTAAGACGTTGATATAGGCCTTGACCCATCGACTCCCAGCCAATGTCCTGCTGCAAGCACAGTCGGCGATGACGTGCATCGAATTGTCCTCAGTGAAGAAAACCACATAAGTTGTATGTGGTGAGGCTGTCTTCTTGTCTTTGTTCTTGGGGCAGTCAGCGTCCCGATGCCAGTGTCCACGTTGGCCACAAGCCGAACAAAATGACCGTGCTTTGGCCTTCTGAAGTGCTTCTTCACGGGAGCCCTGACCCACCGTACCGCGAGCTTTGATGGCCTCACGGTATCTCGCTTCGGCATTTTGAAAGGCCACAAAAGCCTCATGCGTCTCTCCATCGTCCTCCGCAATCTCCTCCCCGCTGTAGTGGTCGAGGTCGTTCGTGCCCTTGCTCTCGTCGTCAAGGTCCTCGAGCTCAGTGCATAGTGCCTGTTGTCCCTTCTTGTACTCGCCCTTGACAGTCTTCTTGTTGTTCTCCCAGATGCGCCTGTTCATCCGATCTTGTACTACAGCAGCTTCTTGGAGTTTCCTCAAGTCATACTGATTGCCTACTGAAGACAAGAGATTCAACTCAGATGAGTTGTCCAACCTCAACTTATCCACATACCACCATGAGCTGCAAACACCAGGGAGGATGCATCCGATCTCCTTGAGCTTGGTCATGTGCCTGTCGAACTCCATGTTATAGTCCCGAATGTCCTGCTCAGCCGTCTTCTTGAACACCTTGAAGAAATCGCTCATGTAGCGGCCAGCCTTCACCACCTCCTTGTCCAGGTACCTCTCAGTGATCCAAGCAATGAAGCGGTCGACACCGTCGTTGGCGTCCAGCAAGGAGACATCCAATTCCTCTGCATCCCGCCATGCCTTGCCACTCAAGCTGTTATAAAGGATCAGTGCCTGTTTCTGTGGAGGCAGTCGGGTGACCCTACGCCAGGCATCCACTTTCCTCAAGTCCTCTAGTCTTACCACCTTCCCTATCATCTTCACGTTTCCACCCCCAGTCCTAGCTTCAGGCCCAGTGGTATCCCTAGAACTCTGAGCCCATGGGTCATTCCAACCATTCCATGGATCCCCCCATTGAGATGCCGAAGGTGGTGTCCTGGATGCAGCATGGTAACCTCCCCAACCATGCGCCCATGTCGCATTGGAACGTTCCTCATATGCTTCATGAAAGTCAGCACTAATGGGTGAAGCCCCTTCAGCCAACCACCGACCCTCATTCCACAAACGCCAGTCCTCTTCTGACCATCGGTTCCAAGCATCACTCTCTCCACCCCCAGGACCAGTCGAATCCCTCTGCGACTGCCCAGANGCCAGTCCTCTTCTGACCATCGGTTCCAAGCATCACTCTCTCCACCCCCAGGACCAGTCGAATCCCTCTGCGACTGCCCAGATTCGGAGTCCTCGCTTGTAGCCGACATTCTTCACCTCCCCAAAGCGACGTCGCTTCGCCCTAGCCACAGCACTCGGCGCGGCGAGGCAAATGGCGGATCTTGTGCCCCAGGAAAGACAGCCCCCTGGGGTGGGCTCCGCTACCAATGTAAACTGAATGAAGGGGAGATGTTGGAAACACGACAAGGGACTAGCACGAAACCCTTTTGTTCCTGCGAACACATGAGCCTGTGCGGCGATCAAATGNCAAGGGACTAGCACGAAACCCTTTTGTTCCTGCGAACACATGAGCCTGTGCGGCGATCAAATGATTGACATGCCAGATCAAACCTGTACACAATTTACAGATACTAATAGGTTTTGACCCATCCCCATTTGTTGATGACATCTCCCACACTTTCGCCTGGGCAAAGTCAACACTTGAATGTCCGTAGCCACTGCTGCAGCCGCTGCAGTTGCTTTGCTCGGCCATCCTGTAACGGTTCTGATGGGATTCCAACTGGGATCCCGGGGATTTCAGCATAAAACATCCTGGTTCAAGGGGATTCAACATGGGATTAGATTGTAAACATGGTGATCTGACCAACAGCACTAGGGATTTCAGGAGAATGATATATAGTTGATTTATCTTAGCTGGTTCAAAATGGGATTGTTCATCACCAACATATTAGAACCATGCTGGGTTACTGGGATGCTGGGATTAATGATGCTGGGCCCCTTTAGCTGAGTTGGTGAACATGACTAGTAAGGGTTTGTAGTAATTGTAATTGTAGCGAATGGGGTGAAACTTGACCTACTTATAACTTGAGGGGGGCACCTTGTGCAGTAAGTATATCTAATTTGGGGAAAATAAGCCTTGAGCAGGAAACTGGGGATCAATCATATATATATATATATAAACATGTATAATCATGTATATATTATACATGTATTTCAGTTCGTAAAACTGCGATTTTACCAGGAAACAACAAAAATGAACAACGTATGGAAAGCAAGATTTGACTATCTAGGACAAATGAGACTAACAACATCCTGAGTTTCAGGAAAATAGGATTTAACCAGGAAAGTAGGACTCAATCACAACTCTAGTTTCAAACACATAGAGGCAATGAGAATCACCATACATCAAATATTGGGAAAGCAGCACTTAACATACTTAAGTAGAAGAACAAACATTAACAGTAATTAACTATATCTGAACATGGAGGTTAGCCAAAGGGGGATCTACCAATCTGAGGGCATGGCCGGGCACACATATAACAACCTCCGAAAAGGTACAACAGTAAAATGCTACCAACATATAGTGACAACTTTCTCTTCTATCTTTTGGGCGGTTACTACCCTTTGCCAAACTTCCATAGCTATATAGTATAGATGATGGTCCCTTCATGGTTGATTCAGCTATTAAAAAGTAGGTGACTTTTCCATAGCAAGCTGTTTATGTACAATACCATGGCGGCGCCTGAGTACCTGTTGGAGCTCCTGAATATGGTACAGCTCTTCCTGCAAACCTGCGGGTCGACCAGGGAAAAAAGGCTTCGTATATGCTGGATGAGTTTTCACTGGGCTATGCCGGCGAAATCTAAGCAAGAATACGAGGATATTATAGGAGATTTATGATTTCAGCCCGGATGTAATTCCATGAAGGGGATGCCATGTTCATGATTAGAATCAGGGCTTTAGCCACTGCTTAGATACAAAAAGGGTCACCTTGTGCCTTGTCTCCAAAATAATTGGCACCTTGCAGCTGGGAATAGAGTTGCTCTCGGGTACCTGGTGGCTGGAAGGTGATTCGGGATGAAATCAGACGCCAGTTCTACTGGACATGTGATTTGTTATGATACTGGTGTATATTAACGTCTCTTTTAACAATGAACTATAGTGATACTACATAATAGTCATACATAGTTCTACTACACAGAAAAACATGTTTATATAATCAATAATCTTTTGGAACGGAATGAAAATCTCAGATGTTTTTGGGCCCATCCGTGAGGTCCCCTCCTCCGGGGACCTGAGGGCATGGCTCAAAGCACTGAGGGCATGGCAACGACCAACGAGTTCAAAAATGGCGATCATCATCCCATCTGAATCAAAAATGTTGGCTGGATCAGCCTTTTAGTGTTTGAATCTCCCAATGGTGGATCATCATTGTTAGGTTCCCTATCTTTGTCGGGGAACTAAGCTGTTTCCCAAGATTAAAAAAAACTGCAAAAAAAAACTGCAAAAAAAAACTGCCTTTTTGCACATGGAAACTGCTTCACATGTGCCATGTTGATGATTTACTACGAGTCAGTTTGTCAAGGCCTAAGAGGATCAATTCCACATTTTTCATCAAATGCCAGCACTTTTACTGGTTACCCCCTATTCTTACAAGGCGGTGCCGTCCAGTATACGTTGGCTCAACTAAACTCGCGCAACTTTTGCGTTGTCACCATACACCCAACTGTGAACTAAACCAACTTAGCGAACAAAAATCAACCATAAATCCCCATGGTTTCAAGGTGAAATGGCTATCTTCCGCTTAAATCAACCCTAGGCCCGGCTCCAGCGACCCCATCTTGCGCACAAGGCGGAAAGGGTGCGGAGACCGCCGCCTCGCAGAAGTTGAATTGTTGGGGTTCTGGTAGATAATTACTCTATGTTGCTATAGTTTACAAACCAACTTACAACTGATGATGTTCTGACATTAGATGGTTTGCTTGATATCTATTGTGGTTTAGTAAATGTATATACAGTACGTATATACATATATCAAAATACAAGGAGGCTTACCACCTATATAAATTGATGGTTAGAAACAAGGTAAATCTGAGGATGGTAGATCCTATTGCTTTATTGACATTAATATCCAATGAATCGATGTTCCATCATATTTTTTCTCCAATAAAACTGAAAATGATGGAACATTGATAAACAATATAACATAATATAACATATATATATATATAATATAAAAAACTGGTCTTGCACAAATATAGAATCAACAAGACTAATTAGTGTTTTTGTTCATGTTATTTTCACTATTGAGGTAACAAAACCACAAACTTGGGAATCGGAACGAGCAAACACGCTGGTTTCATCAAGTTGACAATATCATGAGCATCCATCATTTTGTAGGCTTCGACCTTTACAGTTTTCAGAAGTTGCTTGAGATTCCCATATTTCTTGACCAAATCACCATTTCCATCCATTTCCCATTTTGGTTAGTGAAACTTCCCGCCTCTGTGGAATCATAGTCAGCTTCAGGATCGGTCCTACACTGAGATGTTCAGCCGGAAACGGGGCGGGGGGGGGGCAGGGGCCCACAAGCAGATCCTCAATATAACTAAATTTGATGAACCATGAAGTTCTTCGTTTGGGGCAAATATTTGATGATTTTGTTGGATGTGACCAACCTGAAACCCTGTAATATCCGAATCCTCAAAATTACGGCGTTTATGGCATCTCGCATCATCTCAAGCGTGCGTTGAGAAATAGAAAAGAGACAACACATTAGATGATCAACAATGACCTGCCATGGGCGAGACCAAAATCAGGGTATACCAAATAAAACATGAAACGGTTTCAGCCCGTTCGGGGTCCGTCAATGATCCATGAAGACAGCGATCCCTCAAACATAGCCGTCATCGATCATCATAGTACATCCATAATCCCCAATTAATATTGGTTGCTATGATCCGCAAACTAATCATTAATCAACCATCATTTATCAGTTCTATCCACTCATATCTGCACATCGGTGATGGTAAAAAACACAAACTAATCATGCATGATATCCACTTATATCTCCACATCAGGTAGATCCATTTCTACCAAATCTTATAAATACCCTATACATATTGGTTACCCTCTGGGAATCAAACATGGCAATGGAAAATCCACCATATTTAGATGATTTCCCAGCTAGAAACCTCCATTTAGTTCGGGGATTTCCAAGCATGCCACGTTTGATTACCGGAGGGTAAATCCCCACACGCATCATCAATCAACCGTTTTTTTTTTTGGCCACTGCTCACCCATCTCCAACGCAGCTGCCTTCCGTCTGAACTCGCTGAATTGCTGAGCGCCAAGCCCCAAGTACTGCCTGAGAACGGAGCAGGCATGAGGAAGATATCAGCGGTGTTATACTGGTTGGTTAAGAACGAGATTTCCCTATTGAATTATGAAATAATCCCCAATGACTATTGGTAGTATAATCCCCTTGTGATATTATATAATCATCAACCAACAAGGGTCTTGAACACTGCTCATATGGATAAACCATAGTAGGCAATCAATGTTAATGATAGATGAGATGGGAATGGATCAAATCTTAAGACTCAGGGGACCACAGATTACCAGAGGGGAATGAATTGTTTGTTTCTTTATATCAGTCAAAGTTCTTTGTTTCTTTTTCAAAACAATTGACTGTGATTGGATTGATAAGCACTCATCCCTAGCTAGTAATAGACAAAATATATCCTAGATAGTAATGATATATCATATATAGTAGTAATAGTAATAATAGTAATAATAATAACAATAATAGCAATCATAATAATAAACATAGTAGTAGTAATAATAATAATAATAATATATAATAATACCAATTGTAATAATGGGATTAGACGTAGTTCATCTACTGGATAAATTTGATAAATGTGATGAACTATCCGGAGATACCATCTGGAAATGTCAACATAGCTATGTTTTTTTCCTGTTTATAGATGATTATCCTATTAAAAAGGAGTGATTTTTCTTGATTATCGAAGTTTACTGGAGGGTAATGATAGATGAATGATAGATTGATGATAAGTTAACTGGTGGGATTATTTATTAATGATACTCAATGATAGATAAACATTAACTATCAATCCCATTAGATCCCATTCACTGGGGGAAACCCGAGATCATCGTTGCTATCTGAACCCTAAGGGGGACCCCTTTGGGGGAATTCCACGCTATAAGTTCTATAAACAGGTGAACATTCCGTGATGTTTATTCTTGTGGGCTTGGCTTGGTTCAAATAGCCTCTGGCTACTCCCTCTGTTCCGTGGTTAAATCCCCACTCTTCATTCCTGTCTTGTGTTACTTTAATCATCTTTAATCCACGTCTTGGCATACACCCGCAATGTGCTTCAATGTTGATTTCTTGTGCAAAAAAACATGTTTTCTCTGGTGAATTCCCAAGGTTGCTTGCACATTCTGAATCTCTCAGGGATGCATGAGCATTTTTCTTGGCCAACCCCCGTTTGTTTTTTGGTACCAATAGATGATTGATATAGATTTATCATATGGCTTTATGTGAAAATAGGGCACCTCCAAATCCACTAGTTAATGCTCACTTTCCCTACTATTTTTTCCCATAACTGGGGGTACATCCCATCTTCAGACACACCCAAAATATCATAATCTTGATTTTATATCCCATGAACATATCCCATTTATGCCCCAGTCATCTCCCATTGACATATAAAAAATCGGGGATTGAAACTGAAACAATCACCAAAGAAACCATTAGCGAAGACGCATTCACATCCCATCTTTGGGTGGATCAACCACCATGATTCAGAAAATGCCGATCCCCAGAATCACAAGCTTTTGATGCTATAAACTATAAACATATATTCATTGCATTGGTTAATGGGAAAAATTACAGGAAACCATGGATTTTCCCATCAAATATAGGGGTTTCCTGTAAATTTTCCCATTAACCAACCCATTGATAAACATTGTTGTATACTAAAACCATCCCCAAATTTTCATGGTGGTCCTTGTTGGTCGTTGTTGGTCGTTGTTGTCAAAGGCTTTCCACCCCATCTCCATCATCTAGGAACTGTTGGAGCTATGGTGGCTAGAGGTGTCCATCCTGGCCACAACTCATGAGATTTTCAATGGAGAATGGTGAAGAATGGTTGATAGGGAAATCATGGGATTGATAATGGTTCATCATAATTTTTCGAACTCTTTTTCTTCGATTGATAGGGTTTCAACAGGGATTTTTCTCATGATTTTGTATGGGATTGATGATCGTGAATCATTGACAATGGATGTATCTATTGGATATTTGATGGTAAGTAATGGGATTTATAGGAATTTAGTTGGTTTTTTGTACGAGGATAATAATGGGATAATGATTGGGATGTAATGGGAGATGTTACCTTTTGGCAATCAAACACATGGTGCAGCCTGGAAAATCGACCATTTAGATAGTTCGAGGATTTCCCAGAAGCCTTCATTTTGTTTGGGGACTATACATGGGTAGATAACTCTATGTCGGATAATGATAATTNTAGTTCGAGGATTTCCCAGAAGCCTTCATTTTGTTTGGGGACTATACATGGGTAGATAACTCTATGTCGGATAATGATAATTAACCTTTAACACTCGACAATGGTCGCATGATGTTGCATGTATCTGTATGTAATCGGATTTTTTGGAAAAAGGTGGGACACTTTCAATTGAAACCATGGTGAAATTGCCACCAAAAAATATATATTGAGGGGATCACTGCGACTTCTGTCCTTCTGGGGAGCCGCGGAATCATTCTGTGCAACGTACTAAAATCCTGAACCATGAATAAACACGAATAAACCACGTTTCGGGATGATTGCGGCAAACCTTCCCATTTCTTCATATCTATTCAATGGTGATTCGAGTGAGGTTGCTTTAAATGCCATATTTTGTCCAAACACTTTAAGCGATGGAACCTGGATGAACAACGATGGACAAGGATGAACATGTATGCGCACCGAGAATTTACATGAATTTATGCTGTAAGAATTGAAAATCATTCACGTGTTTCCAGAAGCAACTGCTGCAGAAAATATGGTAGAAATCGAGTCTTCCAAATTTCACAAGCTGCGGATTTGACTGGCACTGTGGATTGAAGACCATCAACGTCACTTAAACAAAGAAGTCCCCAAGGGGATGTACTTTGTCACTCGCAGTCCCTTCAAGGTTAGTGCAGATGATTTTCATCCCTTGGAAGACACCCAATTTCGCATATTTTCCCGTTGATTTCGTTGGGATTTCCCACATATTTGGGGTTGGTCTGAACAGCATGGGACCCCCAACTCCATTCTCATCATCCATTCCAGCCATTTGGATGACCTCCTGGATGGGGCAAAATGCTGCTCCTCTTAAAATTCCGGCGATTCTTTGAAATCCTGAGCGATTTTAGTCATCCATTGAATCCGGTGGGTTGAAGGGTTGGGGGGTTGAGGCATAAGTCTTATCTTTTGGACATCCCCGTGGATTTACCAGCAAAAATGGGGGGGTTGACATGATATCACCAGCAAACATGGGGGTGGAACACCTCTGATTCTGGATTTTTGGATATGTTACTGACTTGGAATTCTCGGAATTCTGGTTTTGCTATTGTGGGCTGAGATCATTGCATCTGTGAAACACCAAGCATTTGTGGATGTCCCGTAACTACTCTACAGTTGATTCAGTTTGACTTTTTGGATCTTGCTGGAGAATCTTGCGATAAAATCCGATCAAAGTGGTTCAAATGCATTGCCTACCATGTGGCGCACCATATATCTGTACTGGATGTGAATAGCTAAATAGATCCATAAGTAAATCGATGAATAAATCAATCATAACAAATCAATCAATCAATAAACAAATAAATGAATAAACCAATGAACACATAATAAAGAAACCTCCCACTTCGACATGATGAGTAGTAACCCACCCATTCATGGTCATGTTGAGAATTGTTCCTGGTTTTGTGTCCCTTGGCTTCCAAGAGACGAATAGCGGCTGACCAGCCAAGATGTGCCACAGGACCGCTTGTGGAACAGCGGCCCACCGATGCCGGCGCGATGTGGACGATGAACGGCTTGTCGTGTGGGTCGTGTGGGTCGTGTAAAGATGTGTAAAGTGTGACTTCTCTCGTGACTTCTGACTATCTCTTTTTTGAACCTCTTCCGACCTGGAAAGAGGCTGCAGTGATGCAGTGAGGGCGTCTTTCGCATCAGGCTCCAACCAGCAGCATTGAGCAAGGGGACATGGATTTGTGGGGGGCTTTCCGAAGTTATATACAGTTAAACCGACGGTGATGGAGAGCTGTACATTTGATGGGTTCCCAGCTAAAGCACTGAACATCGAACTGCGCTGATAAATCTTAAGCCGAGCCTGTTGGAGACAGTGCCATTTAAGGGTTTGTCTGAGAACAGGCACCTCAAAATCCAATGTTTCATGATCATTTTCCCATTTGAAAAGACCATTTTGGGGTATACCCCGTTTTGAGACACATCCATTTTTCCCCCACCAAAACGATTCAACTCTGGTTATCCAATAATCCCATGAGCCGCAAACATGATGATTTTTCCTCCGCAGCTGGTAGGTGGGAAACGCAGCCGCGAATTCCGTGGGCTGGAACACTGATTTCGACCATGCACAGCCAGTTGTATTAGTACTAAGTCACAACATTGAAATTACAATCACAAACGCATCAATATGGTTTTCGGCAAGATGGCCATGGGTTGTACCGGGACTAGGATTAGGTGGGTTTCAGTTTCTCAATTTTTGTCTTCACAGCCAGCAATTCCAGCCGCGGCAGGCGGTATTTCCGAAGGCATTTTGGAGCGCGTGTTGATAGCGTGTTTTGAAAGGCATCGGATGAGACCCTGGGAATGTGAGCCCCAAACATATCATGTTTAACAGGGAAGTACCTCCCCCAAAAAATGGTTTCGAACATGTATAATGATTATATATGTATAAAATTGTAAAAAAAAGTACAAACATATGAATATGTATGTATATGTATCAAGTGGAAACATGAACCTTGGGGTTGTTTTTGAATTTTGTCTATTGTATCTTCGGACATCACCCGAGGCCCCGAGTGTCAGGCTGGTCACTTGGTTGGATAGGGGTCTCTCTGATAAGGGGAGACACGCCAATATCAGCCGAAAAAAACTAGCCCTGAACACCAAACATCCAGCTTGGTTATAACTCCAACCAGATCCAAGCAGAACATCTCCCATTATTTCTGGATAGGAACATCTTCTCTAGGAACATTTTTTTAAATTTTGATAAAATTGCGAAGTTAGCCACCTTTTCATGACGCGTTTTCATTATGCATTTTTCCCAAAAATTCATCAAAATTCAAAGCACTTTCTGTGAGTTTTGGTAAAACATCTGCAGCACTTGGCCGAAAAAGGACCAATTTCAGTCAGGAAAAACTTGCCATCAACGTACCACCTGGGTGGTATCCTCAGGTTGTTGCCCCCCCTCGCTGGCCAATTTGCTGAGAAATCTCCTGGGTCATGAGGACCGGTTGACTGATGGGGGCACATTGGAAAGGGAAAACATGAGGAATCTCAAACGTTCAAATGATTTCTGATGGTAAAATGAGAAAAACAGTGGAACTCCAACTATATTTTTTTTGCTGAAAGAGTCTTGGATGACGTGAGCGCTGCATAGCGCTGCGTCATCTTTGTTTCACCGCTGGTTGTTGGTGGTTGTTGGTTGTTGTTGGTTGTTGTTGGTTGTTGTTGGTTGTTGTTGGTTGTTGTTGGTTGTTGTTGGTTGTTGTTGGTTGTTGTTGGTTGTTGTTGGTTGTTGTTGGTTGTTGTTGGTTGTTGTTGGTTGTGGTTGGTTGTTGGTTGTTGGTTGTGGTTGGTTGTTGGTTGTTGGTTGTTGGTTGTTGGTTGTTGGTTGTTGGTTGTTTGTTGTTGTTGTTGTTGTGGTTGTTGTGGTTGGTGGTTGTTGTGGTTGTTTGTTGTTGGTTATTGGTTGTTGGTTGTTGGTTGTTGGTTGTTGGTTGTTGGTTGTTGGTTGTTGGTTGTCGGTTGTCGGTTGTCGGTTGTCGGTTGTCGGTTGTCGGTTGTCGGT